>CAUYON010075204.1:0-29887 GCA_963573935.1 Arctocebus calabarensis | reverse complement strand
GCTCACAGCAACCTCCAGCTCTTGGGCTCAAGCGATTCTCTTGCCTCAGCCTCCCTAGTAGCTGGGACTACAGGCGCCCGCCACAGCGCCCGGCTATTTTTTTGTTTTGCAGTTCGGCGAGGCCGGGCTTGAACCCGCCACCTTCGGTATATGGGGCTGGCGCCCTACTCGCTGAGCCACAGGAGCCGCCCCCTGCTCATTTTTCTATTTTTAGTAGAGACAGGGTCTCATTCTTGCTCAGGCTGGTCTCAAACTCCTGAGCGCTAGCAATCCACCTGCCTCGGCTTCCTAGAGTGCTAGGATTACAGGTATAACCTAATTCCATTATTTTTTATTTTATTTTATTTTTTTTTTAGACAGAGCCTCAAGCTGTCACCTGGATAGAGTGCGGTGGTATCCACAGCTCACAGCAACCTTCAATTCCTGGGCTCAAGCAAGTCTCTTGCCTCTGCCTCCCAAGTAGCTGGGACCACAGGCGCCCGCCACAACGCCCGGCCATTTTTGGTTGCGGCCACCATTGTTGTTTGGTGGGCCCGGGCTGGATTCGAACCTGCCAGCTCAGGTGTACGTGGCTGGCGCCTTAGCCCGTTGAGCCACAGGCACCAAGCCACCTAATTCCATTATACTAATGTTTAGGTATTAATCTATATCACAGATTCCTTCTATATGAAACATTTTCTTTGGTTATTTTCTTTGCTAGGAGATTTTCCTCTTTTTTTGGGGGGGGGGGCAGAGTCTCACTCAGTTGCCCAGGCTAGAGTGCCGTGGCTTTAGCCTGGCTCATAGCAACCTGGGTTCAAGTGATCCTCTTGCCTCAGTCTCAAACCTAGGTGAAATTACAGGTATCCAACTACAATCTCCTGGCTAATTTTTCCTATTTTTAGTTGAGATGGGGTCTCACTCTTGCTCAGGTTGGTCTCAAACTCCTGAGCTCAAGGGATCCTCCTGTCTCAGCCTTACAGAGTGCTAAGATTATAGATGTGAACCACCATGCCTGGACTAGAGATATTTTGTTCCTTAGAATGTCTTTGTTCAAAGAAAAATTGGACACAACTATAAATTTTCTTGCTCTCACAATTTTTCTTTTCTTTTCTTTTTCTTTCTTTCTTTTTTTTTTTTTTTTAAGAGACAGAGTCTCACTTTATCGCCCTCTGTAGACTGCTGTGGCATTACAGTTCACAGCAACCTCCAACTCCGGGGCTTAGGCAATTCTCTTGCCTCAGCCACCCAAGTAGCTGGGACTACAGGCGCCCACCGCAACAACTGGCTATTTTTTGTTACAGTTTGGCCAGGGGCCAGCGTCCTACCCACTGAGCTACAGGTGCCACCCTTCTTTTTCTTTTTTGACTCAGGGTCTTGCTCTGTTTCCTAGGCTGGGGTACAGTGGTATGATCAAAGCTCACTGTAACCTCAAATTCTTGGGCTCCTGCTTCAGCCTTCCAAGTAGCTAGGAGGACTACAGGTACATACTACCACATCTGGCTGATTTTTCCTTTGTATGTGTGTGTTTTTGTTTTGATTTAGCAGGCCATAGCCAGGTTCAAATCCACCAGCCCCAGCTTGGGGCCTGTGCTCTAACCATAGTGTACAGGAGCCCACCTCCTTTGTATGTTTGTAGAGACAAGGTCTCACTGTGTTGCTCAAGCTGTTCGCTAACTCCTGAACTCAAGCAATTCCTCTACCTCAGCCTCCCAAACCACAGGATGGTTATAACCACTTATAACCACTCAGGATTATAAGTATCTGAGCATCTGGTTGACTTCATAATGTTTTAGACACTATTTTCTCTCCAGGTAAAAATATGCCTGTAGAGGGCAGCACCTGTGACTCAGCGAGTAGGGCGCCGGCTCCATATACTGAAGGTGGCAGGTTCAAACCTGACCCCGGCCAAACTGCAACAAAAAATAGCCGGGTGTTGTGGTGGGTGCCTGTAGTCCCAGCTACTTGGGAGGCTGAGGCAAGAGAATCGCTTAAGCCCAATAGCTGGAGGTTACTGCGAGCTGTGATGCCATTGCACTCTACTGAGAGTGACAAAGTGAGACTCTGTCTCTTAAAAAAAAAAATTCCTCTAGAGATTCAAAACTTTTCATGATATTTACAATTTTCAAACTTTTCATTGACGATGCATACGACAAGTGATATACCAACATGACAGCATGCTTATATGCTTTGCATCTATTTTTTTTCTAGTTTTAGCCAGGGCTGGGCTCAAACCCCCCATCCCCAGTATATAGGGCTAGTACCCTACTCTTTGAGCCACAAGTGCCGCCCATTCTTTACATCTTCTATGAAGAGTTGGCGAAATCAACCATAAGAATGTAATACTTTAATTGTACTTTTATACTGAATTACTAATATAAATTGGATCACCTAGGAGAGTAAGCTCTTAGCTATTTTAATTACATTTCTCTGAGCTTAATTCAGCATATTTCTTTCTTATGGCCTTAGGAAGTTAAGCTCTAGTGAGAAGTTATGAAGAAAGTCAGTTTATTCTGGGAAAAGATGACCCAACAGAAATGATAACCTGATCACACAAATACGTATTCATGTAAGAGTAATTTTCGACTTCTGGATATATAATTGAGGGAAAGATCAGCTTCCTTTTCTTTACTCCTTGATTTCCTCTAATATGGCTGGCTATGGAAATTAGAAAGCCTTACCAGTCATTTGTAAATTCTTCTTTATCTTGTCTAATGGTTTAAATTGCTCCCTTCACCAGCAATTTCTTTCCTAGGTCCATCTGGAAACTCCTCCTCATCCTTTAATAACAGGCTTCCTCCCTTATAAGCAGTTCCTTAGACACTTAAGCCAAATTCCAATAATGACTTAATGAACCTGATTATGTACCCAGTACCGTGTTGATTCTAAAAAACAACCTTTTGGGCCCTGAAGGAACTTTCAGTTCAAGTAAACAGACCTACAATGGAGTATACTGAGAACTTAGGTACTATGCAAACAATATTAATGAGGGTAAGGGCATCTAGCTTTGTTTTGAGGTCAGAGAAAATATTTTTTTTTCTTGAGACAGAGTCTCACTTTGTTGACTTCAGTAGAGTGCCCTGGAGTGACAGTTCATAGCAATCTCAAACTTTTGGGCTCAACTGATTCTCTTGCCTCAGCTTCCCAAATAGCTGACTACAGGTACCATCACAACACCTTACTCTTACTTAGGCTGGTCGCAAACTCCTGAGCTTAAGCAATCCACCCACGTTGGCCTCTCAGAGTGCTAGGATTATAGGCATGTGCCACCACACCAGGCCTCAGAGAAAATATCTCGAATGAAGTGACATCGAAAATCTGAGTCAGTCAGTCATAGAAGGGACAGAGAAGAAAAAGTGAGAAAAAGGTACAAGTATCAAGAGATAATATTGGAGAGGTAAAGGGTTGATCATGACTACAGTCTTGGTAGACACACCACCTTGAATCGCAATAATCTTCAGCTTTTTCTACTAGGCTAGCAAATCTTTGTGGGTAGGGACCACAATATATTTATCCTTAAACCTTCAATGCTTGGCACAACATGGTGCAAAGTGTACATGTAACAAGTATTTATTAACCTTGAGTACAAGGAAAGCAACAACATTCTCTCTCTTTTTTTTTTTCTTATAGAGACAGAGTTTTTTTTACTTTATTGCCCTTGGTAGAGGGCCGTGGCGTCACAGCTCATAGCAACCTCCAACTCCTAGGCTTAGACAATTCTCTTGTCTCCTAGCCTCCTGAATAGCTGGGACTACAGGCGCCCGCCACAATGCCCGGCTATTTTTTTGTTTTGCAGTTCGGCCAGGGCCAGGTTTGAACCTACCACCCTGGGTATATGGAGCCGGTGCCCTACCTGCTGAGCCACAGGCGCCGCCGAGAAACAACATTCTAAATTTTAAGCTTTGCTTACAGAATCTAGTCACAAAATGCAATTAAGGTGAAAAATTCCACTGATGGAGGCTACAAGAAATATGGTGACCATGGACTATTCTACTATTACAAACAATCTTGAGAGTTGCTGTGAAACTCTTACTTTGTGGAAAAATATGGCCTATTCATGATTGTTTTTGAGAATGTACTAGTTTGCAAGTAGTAACAAAGGAGATAAATTTGTCATATACACAAATTTGTTACAAAAACCTTCATTTAATCACTGTTAGGCTAAAGATCCTTAGAAGTAAAAATTTATACTTCATGTGAATCAGCCTGAGAACAGTTTCAAAGAGACAGAGATAGTTAAAAGTTCAGGCAGGGTCACCAGAATCACTGGATACTCATACCCAAATTTACCCAAATAATAACTAGTTTCTTTCTGTGGCTGTCTCACCGGATGCAAAAGCAAACCTGCCTCTCATTCTACATCAAATAACGTAACTCTTGTTCTATACCTTGTATCCACTTACAGAAGACAGCATGATTTTACCTAAAGAAGAAAGCAGAGGCTTTGGAGTCACATAAAATCATGTAAAATTTCAGCTTTCTCATTTACTGATTAGTTAACTCTGGACAAGATACTTAACGTTATCTGCACCTCAGTTCATACATCTGTAAAATGGAGGTTAACTGCTCATAGTGTTGCTGTGAGGATTAAATGAGTGAACTCTCTAAAGACTCTCTGATGATTAAAGGTAATATCGGAGCGGTAAAGGGCTGATCATGACTATGGTATGATCAGCCCTTTTGGCTCTTTTTTCCATTTAAATTCTTTTTTTCTTTTTTTTTTTTTTTTGAAACAGAGTCTCACTCTCTCACTCTGGATAGAGTGCCATGGCATTATAGCTCACAGCAACCTCAAACTCTTGGGCTCAAGCGAGATTCTCTTGCCTCAGCCTCCCAAGTAGCTGTATAATGCCTGGCTATTTTTAGAGACAGTGTCTTTTTTTTTTTTTGGAGACAGAGTCTCACTATGTCACCCTCAGCAGAGGCTGTGCTGTCACAGCTCATAGCAACCTCAAACTCTTGAGCTTAAGCGATTCTCTTGCTTCAGCCTCCCAAGGAGCTGGGACTACAGGCACTCACCACAATGCCTGGCTATTTTTTATTGCAGTTGTCATTTTTGTTTAGCTGTCCCAGGCTGGGTTCAAATCCACCTGTCTCAGTGTAGATGCCCGACTCAGTGTAGGTGGCTGGCACCGTAACCATTGTGCTACAGACGCCAAGCCTAGAGATAGTGTCTTGATTTTGCTCAGGGTGATCTCAAACTCCTGAGCTCAAGCAATCCGCCCACGTTGGCCTCCCACAGTAGTAGGAATACAGGTGTGAGCCACCCCACTGGACTCACATTGATGGAACTTTAAACCACTGTGTGACATCAGGCAGTTGATTCAAATTATTCCCAAGGCCCCTCTGGTTAAACCAAAAATTTAACCAGTTCACTGTTCTGTTTCAAATAATGTGAAGCAGGTGGGTCTGGTGACCTCAGGTCTGTCAATCCCAGTACTCTGGGAAGCTGAGATGGGAGGATTGCTTAAGTTCAGGAATTCTCAAGACCAGCCTGAGCCAAGTGAGACAGACTCTCTATACAAAATAGAAAAATTAGCCAGGCCTTGGGACGCATGCCTGTAGCTACAGCTATGAAGGGGGGTCATTTTATTTCAGCACAGGAGTTATAGGTTTACAGTGAGCTATGATGATGCCACTGTGTTCTAACCAGGGTGACTGAGTGAGATGCTATCTCCAAGGGAGAAAAAAATCAAATAATGGCTCAAATAAATGTTTTATTATGCAAAGAGTAATGGACATATAAATGCACCTTAGATAACTATCATATTTTGCAGCATAAAATGTGCTGGCATGTTGGGGCAGCGCCTGTGGCTCAGTGAGTAGGGCACCCCATATCCTGAGGGTGGTGGGCTTGAACCCAGCCCAGGCCAAACTGTAACAAAAAATGGCTGGGTGTTGTGGCGAGTGCCTGTAGTCCCAGCTACTTGGGAGGCTGAGGCAAGAGAATCACCTAAGCCTAAGAGATGGAGGTTGCTGTGAGCTGTGACGCCATAGCACTCTACAGAGGGCAACAAAGTGAGACTCTGTCTCTAAAAAAAAAAAAAAAAAGTGCTGACATGTATAATGCGCACCCATGTTTTTCCCCTAAACTTTCGGGAAAACACCTTTATGAAAGTGGCTCTTGGCTGGGAAAGACAGATCTGGGGAAGGAACATTCCCCTGGCAAATGGGCAGATCATACCACCATCCTGCAGCTGGCCACTCTGTGAAGGCTGCCTTTTTCTTCTCTCCTCAGAACCCTTCCCTTTCTGCCATATCAGGGGCTTTAGCCAAGATGGCCACACACATGGCCAGGGGGTGCTTGAACTTTTAAAGCTATTTGGTCTGTGGATAGCCCAGTGGGTCCCTGGGACCTATGTAAGGGTTCCTGGTCCCCTCTGCATGGCCTTGGCTTGCTTCACCAGCCCTTCCACCACCCTCTTCCCTGATTACAGTACTTGGGAGAGCCCACTCCCATTTATCAGACTGGAACCCTGTGTACCCAGCAGGCCCAAGTGAGAGGATGCATAGTCCCAGAAGGCCCACTGGGCCCCCCAGCTCCCAACCCATACTATCCCACATATAATGCACATCCTTATTTCCCCTCAAAGTTTGTGTAAAAATATGGGGAAAGGGGCAAGGGAGGGGAGGGGAAAGGGGAGGATAGGTGGAGCCACACCTACGGTGCATCTAAAATGAGCACAGATAAAACTTACTAAATGCAGAATATAAATGTTTTCATATAATAACTAAGAAAATGCCATGAAGGCTATGTTAAACAGTTTGATGAAAATCTTTCAGATTGTGGCTCGGCGCCTGTGGCTCAACGGGCTAAGGCACCAGCCACGTACACCTGAGCTGGTGGGTTCGAATCCGGCCCGGGCCCGCCAATCAACAATGACAGCTGCAACCAAAAAACAGCTGAGCGTTGTGGTGGGCGCCTGTAGTCCTAGCTACTTGGGAGGTAGTGGCAGGAGACTCGCTTGAGCCCAGGAATTGTAGGTTACTGTGAGCTGTGATGCCACAGCATTCTATCCAGGGTGACAGCTGGTGGCTCTGTCTAAAAAAAAAAAAAAAAAAAAAAAAGGGAAATCTTTCAGATTGTATATGAAACTAGCACACTGTACCCCATGATTGCATTAATTTACACAGCTATGATTTAATATAAAAAAAAATTAGTCTGTGTAAAAAGATGCACATGATGGGGCGGTGCCTATGGTTCAAAGGAGTAGGGCACCAGCCCCATATGCCGGAGGTGGTGGGTTCAAACCCAACCCCCACTCCCACCCACCCAAAAAAAAACAAAAACAAGGCTTGGCACCTGTGGCTCGAGTGGCTAAGGCGCCAGCCACGTACACCTGAGCTGGCAGGTTTGAATCCAGCCTGGGCCCACCAAACAACAATGATGGCTGCGACCAAAAAATGGCCAGGCGTTGTGGCAGGCACATGTAGTCCCAGCTGCTTGGGAGGCGGAGGCAGGAGACTTGCTTAAGCCCAGGAATTGGAGGTTGCTGTGAGCTGTGATGCCACAGCGCTCTATCCAGGGTGACAGCTTGAAGCTCTGTCTCAAAACAAAAACAAAAACAAAAGATGCACATGATACATGGTAAAATATGGTATTCCAGCTCGATGTTTGTCATATACTACAAAATAAATGTTAAATGTATTGGGAAACTGCAACCCTCATTTATTCCACAAATATTTCTCAAGTACCACTAAAGTGTCAGGTATTGTTGTGGGTATTGAGACACAACAGTGAACACAAAAAGGTAGAAAAAAATCCCTGCCCTGTTCCTACTATGTCAGATGGTAATAAGTACTATACAGGAAAAAGGGAGGAAAGGAAGATAAGGTGGGCTGAAAGAGAAGGTGCTAAATTATAAAATGGGCGAGCAGAAAAGCCTCACTGGGAAGATGACATATATGCAAAGACCTGAACAACACATTCCTTAATTAACTTCCTCTGTCATCTTCCAAACACTGTAGTCTAACGGCAGCAAAACGGCAGCAGAACTAAAGTCAAGCACTTTAGTTCTGACGGCAGCAAAATAAAAAGCAACATTTCCAAATGTACTAAAAACAAATACAAATTATACTACAGTGTATTTCAATCACTGGTAGAGAAGTACTGGCTATCAAATGAGTTGCTCAGTTCTCAAATATCCATGTGTACTATCCAATACAGTGACCAGTGGACACATGTGACTATTCACATTTATATTAATTAAAATGAAATACTATTTACAATTTAGTTTCTCAGTTGTACTATCCACATTTCAGGGGCTAAGTAGCCACACATGGCTACTACACTGGAGAGTACCAACATAGAACATTTCCATGATTGCAGAAAAGTTCTATTGGACATGCTGAACCTAAATGTTTTAAAGCACATTTAGAAGTCTTCCAGTAATAACAGAGTTATCTCAAAGAACTAATTTCACATTTTATCAGCATGTGATATCTATCCTCCACCAGCACCAACTACTATTGGCAGTAAAGAAATCTTAAAAAAGGAAAAAACAAACAAACAAAAAAAAGGGCTTGGTGCCTGTGGTTCAATGGGCTAAGGCACCAGCCACGTACACCTGAGCTGGCAAGTTGGAATCCAGCCTGGGCCCGCCAATCAACAATGACGGCTGCAACCAAAAAATGGCGGGGCGTTGGCTTGGCGCCTGTGGCTCAACGGGCTAAGGCGCCAGCCATGCACACCTGAGCTGGCAGGTTCGAATCCAGCCCGGGCCTGCCAAACAACAATGACAGCTGCAACCAAAAAATGGCCGGGCGTTGTGGCGGGCACCTGTAGTTCCAGCTACTTGGGAGGCGGAGGCCAGAGACTCGCTTGAGCCCAGGAATTGGAGGTTGCTATGAGCTGTGATGCTACAGCACTCTATCCAGGGTGACTGCTTGAGGCTCTACCTCAAAAAAAAAAAAAAAAAAAAAAAAATGGCCGGGCATTGTGGCAGGCACCTGTGGTCCCAAGCTACTTGGGAGGCAGAGGCAGGAAACTCGCTTGAGCCCAGGAATTGGAGATTGCTGTGAGCTGTGATGCCACAGCACTCTATCCGGGGTGACAGCTTGAGGCTCTGTCTCAAAGAAAAAAAAAAAAGAAATCCTGACAGTTGAAAAAAAAATTTCCTTTTATCCAGTTTTAAGCCACTGAGCTATTTATACTTACAATCTTTACTACTGATTCTTTAGCAACTGAATTACTACTACTTTTTCTAATAATATTCAGCTTAAGTCTGTGAATATTAATGATTTAAAGCCTAAGGAAGCAAATATGGTTTTATTTTACCAAACATCTACTGACAGTTACATTTGTTATCAGTTAAAATAAACTCCATCTTACCAGCCATCCACTCTTTCTACTCCATGGTACTTTTTCATAAGATGAAGATGTATTTCATGACATTATAAAATAGGATTAAAGAGCCTTAATCTTGAAGAAAAAAAGTGCTTTATAAAATCACATGATGTTTATAAAAACAATTCCTAATCAACTTCCTTTAGGCAATGATGAGTTATCAATGATGTATAGAAAATAACCAGTCAGAAATCAAGGAGCTCCTATCATAGGGTTTTGAAACATGTTGAATGTTTCCCAGTAAAGTGACATTCATTGCTGGTGACTCAAAGAGATGATTACTAAGCTACTGCCACTTAATCTTCTTTCTCTCTCCTACATAACTCTTTCTAACTCAGCTGGCCCTCAAATTCACTTCAACTGAGTGAGAAAGAAATTCAAATATCATCAATATTACACATCCAGTATAATACCATAAATGTCTGATGATAGCTATAATATTTGTTCAAGTTATCCAGAAATTCCTAACAAGGAAATCTCCTTAAACAACAACCTACAACTTTCGAATACAGACTTCATCCTCTACTAAATAAAAAGTCTGAGTAATGAACACCTGGTTACACTATGAGTCAACAGTAATTCTTGCAAAGGAACTAAGAATGACTTTTAAGTGATGTTTCTATCAAACCTGCTCCAGCCAGTAATTCAAAAACACTTTTTAGGGTGGCACCTGTGGCTCAGTGGGAAGGGCACCAGCCCCATATACCAAGGGTGGCGGATTCAAACCTGGCCCCGGCTAACCTGTAATAAAAAAATAGCCAGGCATTGTGGTGGGCGCCTGTAGTCCCAGCTACTCGGGAGGCTGAGGCCAGAGAATAGCCTAAGCCCAAGAGCTGGAGGTTGCTGTGAGCTGTGATGCCACTACATTCTACTGAGGGGAACAAAGTGAGACTCTGGCTCTAAACAAACAAAAACACTTTTCATTTTCCATGTATGAAATATCATGTCTTTCATACCATTCTCTTCCCTCAAAACCCTCCATTTTTCACAATCATAGAAAGTGAGGCATTGGGGAAAAAGTTACGCATGTAATTTCTAGATCAAAAGAAATTATGTTTTAGATTATATTATATATCTTGGGTTCTAAATTTCATTAAAGAATAATAGAGTCAAAAAAAAAAAAAAGAATAATAGAGTCAAACACCTCAGCACTTTAGGAAAATCATTTAGTGAGGCCAGAGGAAAATAGTGATAATTTGTGCCTTTACTCACACGTCTACCCTAAAGCAACTAGCCTGCTCTTAGGTCGATCCTTTTGAAAAGTAATCCTTCTGAAGAGCTTTTTTAATTTTTATTTTATTATTTTATTTTTAGACAGAGTCTCAAGCCGTCACCCTAGGTAGAGTGCCATTGTGTCACAGCTCCCAGCAACCTCAAACTCTTGGGCTTACGCAATTCTCTTGTGTCAGCTTCCCAAGTAGCTGTGACTGCAGGCATCTGTCACAGCCCCCCACCATTCTTTTGTTGTTGTTGTTGCAGTTTTGGCCAGAGCTGGGTTTGAATGTGCCACCTTTGGTATATGGGATCGGCGCCCTACTCCCAGAGCCACAGGTGCCACCTGCCACCCAGCTATTTTTTGTGTGCAGTTGTCATTATTGTTTTAGCTGGTCAGGGCCGGGTTTGAACCCACCAGTCTTGGTGTATGTGGCTGGCACCCTACCCACTGAGCTACAGGTGCTGCCTTTAATTATTTTTGTTGAGACAAAGTCTCAAGCTGTTACTCTGGGTAGAATGCCATGCATCATCATAGCTCATCTATGATGAGCTCCAACTCTTGGGCTCAAGTGATCCTCTTGCCTTAGTTTATCTATTTTTTTTTTTTTTTGAGACAGAGCCTCAAGCTGTCACCCTGGATAGAGTGCTGTGGCATCACAGCTCACAGCAACCTCCAATTCCTGGGCTCAAGCGAGTCTCTTGCCTCCGCCTCCCAAGTAGCTGGAATTGCAGGCGCCCGCCACAACGCCCGGCCATTTCTTGATTGCAGCTGTCATTGTTGTTAGGGGGGCCCGGGCTGGATTCAAACCCACCAGCTCAGGTGTACGTGGCTGGCGCCTCAGCCCCTTGAGCCACAGGCGCCGTTCCAGTTTTTCTATTTTTATTAGAGATGGAGTCTTGCTCTTGCTCAGGCTGGTCCCAAACCTGTGAGTTTAAGCAATCCACCTGCCTTGGCCTCCAGGAGTGCTAGGATTACAGGTATGAGCCACTGCACCTGGCCTGAAGAGCTTTATTAGTGCCACTGAGTCTGTGAAAATGTAGCTACCAAACAAAACCTTCAAAGAGGCAAATTTGATAATTGTTATTTCACAGCCTAAAAATGATTTCTTTTATTGAAAAAGGCCTAAATTAAACAGGATCAGCTGAGGCAAGAGGATCGCTTGAGCCTAGGAGTTTGAGGTTGCTGTGAGCTATCGTGCCATGGCACTCTACCCAGGGTGACAGAGTGAGATTCTGTCTATAAATACATACATACACACACATACAAAAGTCTATTTAAAAAAAAAAAAATCTCATTGTAGGTTCAAAAAATAAAAAATAAAAAGATCCAGCCAGGCACAGTGATTCATGCCTGTAATCCTACCATTCTGGGAAGCTGAGGTGGGTGGATTGCCTGAGTTCATGAGTTTGAGACCAGCCTGAGCTAGAACAAGACCTCATCTCTAAAATTAGCCAGGTGTTGGCTTGGTGCCTGTAGCTCCGCAGCTTGGGTGCCAGCCACATACACTGGAGCTGGCGGGATCGAAACCAGCCTGAGCTTGCCAAACAACAATGACAACTACAACCAACAAGTAGTCGGGTATTGTGGTCGGCGCCTGTAGTCCCAACTATTTGGGAGGCTGAGGCAAGAGAATCGCTTAAGCCCAAGAGCTGGAGGTTGCTGTGAGCTGTGATGTCACAGCACTCTACTAAGGGCAACATCTCTATCTCAAAAAATATAAAAATAGCCAGGTGTTGTAGCAGGCACCTATAGTCCCAGCTACTCTGGAGGCTGAGGCAACAGAATTTCTTAAGCCTAAGAGTTTGAGGTTGCTATGAGCTGTGATGCAACGGCACTCTACCGAGGGTGACAAAGAGAGACTGTCTCAAAAAATAAATAAATAAACTGGATCCAATTAGCCATAAATAGCATACCCATACTCATTCTTCTGAGCCTAGGCACCAAAATCCTTCAGAATACTACATTATGCTAAAATCCAGAAGAGCTAACAACCAGTTTGTTTTCTTGATTTATACTGAATGAAAAGTAAAAAGATAAAAGGCTAAGAATGATTTTTCTGGGGTTTATGTGCTTGGGGCAAAAGTCTTCTATATCTTTAAAAAATCTATAAATATTCTAGGTCTGGGCTTGGCCCCTGTAGCACAGTGGTTACGGCGCCAGCCACATACACTGAGGGTGATGGGTTTGAACCCAGCCTAGGCCAACTAAACAACTGTAACAAAAAAATAGTCGGGCATTGTGGCAGGAGCCTGTAGTCCCAGCTCCTTGGGAGGCTGAGGCAAGAGAATTGCTTAAGCCCAAGAAGTTGAGCTGTGACACAACGGCACTCTACGCAGGGTGATAGCTTGAGACTCTGTCTCAAAAAAAAAAAAAAAATTCTAGTCTGACACAATCTGTTTATGGAATACAGCTTTCAAATTGGACATCCTCTTATGTGTGTTTACAGTAGGAATAATTTCTTTCTTACTGCACTCCAGTTTTGTCTTTTTCTACACTGGTGCCACAGTGATCTTTACAACAATATAAATTTAATAGTGTTCTCCATAGCTTACAAAACCCTTTAAGACTTGACTCGGTGTCTATTCTCACAACTCTCCCATATCCGCCCTGTTCTTTAGACCTACTGAATCACTTGGGGTTCCTAAACTACAAAATATCCCCCAAGGTTTATCAACCTATGAATTCACTTTTTTATCTGTTTCTCTCTCCCCATAAACCCTAATCTGGTTAACTCCTACTTCTCCACAATTCAGTCTTACGCGTCACTTCAAGGAAGACTTCCTTGGAAGTTTCTACACCTAAGATTGAGTTGGCCACTTCCCTACAGTCACCTGAATATACCTCTACATGTCGGTGTATGTAACACTTATTATAATTACTATTTACTCATTTGTCTCCCCTATTTCCCCATTTTTTTCTCTGAAAGCAGGAACTGTCCTTATATCCTCTACAAGTAACATAGTATTCAGCAACTGTAGGCATTCAATAAATACTAGCTTACAGCAACACACCTTTTGATTGTAGTTGCTTTTTGATTTAACAATTTCTTTTTTTTTTTGCTGAGACAGTCTCACTCTGTGGCCCTGGGTTGAGTGCCCTGGGTGCTCAGTGAGTAACAGCAGAGAGTGACTAACAGCTTACAACAACCTCAAACTCTTAGGCTTAAGCGATTCTCTTGCCTCAGCCTTCCAGGTAGCTGGGGTTACAGGCACCTGCCAGAGAGTCCAGCTGTTTTTTTGTTGCATTTGTCATTGTTGTTCAGCTGGCCCCAGCCGGATCTGAACCCACCAGCCTCGGTGTATGTGGCTGGAACAGTAACCACTATGGGTGCCAAGCCAACGCATTTTGTTTTATAAAATATTTCTTATGTGTGTTAATGTTTTAAAATCAATTTGGTGGAAATGCAGATATCATTATCATTTAAATATTTAATAAGTGCCAGGCGAGGCGGCTCATGCCTAGAATCCTACCACTCTGGGAGGCCGAGGCAGGTGGATTGCCTAAGCTCACAGGTTCCAGACCAGCCTGAGCAAGAGCAAGACCTAGTCTGTAAAAATAGTCAGGCACTGTAGAGGGTGCCTATAGTCTCAGTTATGGGTTTGGGAGGCTGAAGCAAGAGGATGGCTTGAGTCCTAGAGTTTGAGGTAGTTGTGAGCCATGACGCCACAGCATTCTACCAAGGGTGACAAAGTGGGGCTCTGTCTCCAAAAACAAAAAAAAGAATAAAAATAAATTATCTTATTTCTAGAGTAATTAAAATATTTAAGTAAGTCAAGTGTAACATTAATCTTTTTATGCAATAAAAAAAGAAAACTATATAGCTACAGAATTTGACCTGATAAGATAAATACCATGTGCTGGTTAAATGAAGATGAGGAAACTCCTCCCCCTAATATTACTTCAATGAGGAATTTGAGGACATTAAGTTCAACCCAGAAAGATGATCCATTATACTACCACTATTTTCTTTCAATGAAAACCTCTATAACAATGTGTGATTGTATGCCTGTGTGCATAAACCCATGTGTTTTTGGACTCCACTAATGTTTCAAGTTGTTATTATGTAAAAATTATCCTGCCTTTGAGTTAATTCAAAGCCCTGATCATGAAATTCATTTTTTTCTTTTTTAAGAGACAGAGTCTCACTCCATCACCCTCAGTAGAGTGTAATGATGTCACAGCTCACAGCAACCTCCAGCTCTTGGGCTTAGGCTATTCTCTTGCCTTAGCCTCCCCAGTAGCTGGGACTACAGGTGCCTGCCACAATGCCCAGCTGTTTTCTGTTGCAGTTTGACCAGGGCCGGGTTTGAACCCACCACCCTCGGTTCATGGGGCTGGCACCCTACTCACTGAGCCACAGGTGTCACCCCATGAAATTCATTTTTAACATGATAAAACTCAGAGCAAGAACAAAATCCAACTTGTGAAGTTGTTTTGACTATAGTAATAAACACATCATAGAAATGGTACAAAAACTGACAAATGGTTTGGCAGTACAAAAATATAGTTCAAAAATACACCCAAGACCTTAGGTAGTTTGCTAACTACTTCAATTGTTTCTAAGTTATATTTTATAATCACCTTGTCAAATATCAAAAGCAAGTTTAAGTTGACTTCAATTCTTTCTTTTTTTTTTTGAGACAGAGCCTCAAGCTGTCACCCTGGATAGAGCGCTGTGGTATCACAGCTCACAGCAACCTCCAATTCCTGGGCTCAAGTGAGTCTCTTGCCTCTGCCTCCCAAGTAGCTGGGACCACAGGCGCCCGCCACAACGCCCGGCCATTTTTGGTTGCAGCCGTCATTGTTGTTTGGCGGCCCGGGCTGGATTCGAACCTGCCAGCTCAGGTGTATGTGGCTGGCGCCTTAGCCCGTTGAGCCACAGGCGCCGAGCCATAATTCTTAAAGTTATATTAATCTATATAATAAACTTAGGAATAAATGACAATAATTCTTCCAATTTTTCCCACTGATTGACATAATGCATCTATCTATACCAAATGTTTAGTTTTGTCATAGGTTACCTATCTATTGTTAAAATCATACCTAGGTATTTTAAAATTTTGGTTGTTATTGTAAATGACTTTTAACCTATTTCAATTTTCTTTCTTTTTTTTTTTTTTTGAGACAGAGCCTCAAGCTGTCACCCTGGACAGAGTGCTGTGGCATCACAGCTCACAGCAACCTCCAATTCCTGGCTAAAGCAAGTCTCTTGCCTCCACCTCCCAAGTGGCCAGGACTACAGGCACCTGCCACGAAGCCCGGCCATTTTTTGGTTGCAGTCATCATTGTTTGGCAGGCCGGGTTGGATTCAAACCCGCCAGCTCAGGTGAATGTGGCTGGCACCTTAGCCCGTTGAGCCACAGGCACTGAACCCCTATTTCAATTTTCTATAAGTAACTTATTATACTTACATACATAATACACAAGTTAACAATTTTTTTTTTTTTTTGAGACAGAGCCTCAAGCTGTCACCCTGGATAGAGTGCTGTAGCATCACAGCTCACAGCAACCTCCAGTTCCTGGGCTCAAGTGAGACTCTTGCCTCCACCTCCCAAGTAGCTGGGACTACAGGTGCCTGCCACAACACCTGGCCATTTTTTTGGAGGCAGCCGTCATTGTTGTTTGGTGGGCCCGGGCTAGATTTGAACCCCGCCAGCTCAGGTGTACATGACTAGCACCTTAGCCCGTTGAGCCACAGGCACTGAGCCATGTTAACAATTTATTTTTGAACACTTATTTTATAGTCAGCAAGTCACTTTACTGAATTTCGTTTCATCTAATTCTCTTAAGAGTATTTTTCTGGGCTTGGCACCTGTGGCTTAAGCAGCTAAGGTGCCAGCCACATACACCTGAGCTGGTGGGTTCGAATCCAACCTGGGTCCACCCAGGCTGCAACAAAAAATAGCCAGGTGGATGGCGCCTGTGGCTCAAAGGAGTAGGGCACCAGCCCCATATTCCGGAGGTAGCAGGTTCAAACCCAGCCCCAGCCAAAAAAAAAACGAGTATATCTATGGCTGGGCATAGTATTTTTCTGGGCCCAGTGCCTATAGCACAGTAGTGCCATCCACATACATCAAGGCTGGCAAGCTTGAACCTGGCCCAGGCCAGCTGAACAACAATGACAACTACAACCAAAAAAAAAAAAAAGAAACCACGTTGTGGTGGGCACCTATAGTCCCAGCTACTTAGGAGGCTGAGGCAAGAGAATCACTTGAGTCCAGGAGTTTGAGGTTGCTCTGAGCCATGATGCCATGAGGGTGAGGGCGACATATTAAAACTCTGTCTCAAAAAAAAAAGAAAAAGAGTATTTTTCTGAAGAGTCAATAGTACTAGCAACAAATACAAATTATTTTGTTAATTACTAGAAACATACTTCCTTTTTTGAGACAGTTTTACTTTATCACCCTTGATAGCGTGCCATGAGACTGTCTCAAAAAAAAAAAAAAAAAGAAAAGAAGAAGAAAAAAACTGTAACTACAGGATATAGGTAACTACCCTAGAAAGAACTATGGAAGCAGATGTATCAAAATGTTATCAGTAATTATTATTATTTTGGTTGTTATTGTAAATGACTTTTAACCTATTTCAATTTTCTTTCTTTCTTTTTTTTTTTTTTAGAGAAATCCGGCAATATTTTCTAATTTTTTTGTAATCAGAAAACAAATGATTTGGCTTGGTGCCCATTTCTCAGTGGTTCGGGCACCAGCCACATACACCAAGGCTGGCAGGTTCGAACCCAGCCTGGGCCTGCTAAACAACAATGACCACTGCAACAACAACAACAACAAAATAGCCAGGCATTGAGGAGGGCGCCTGTAGTCCCAGCTAGTTGGGAGGTGGAGGCAGGAGACTCACTTGAGCCCAGGAATTGAAGGTTGCTGTGAGCTGTGATGCCATGGCACTCTATCCAGGGTGACAGCTTGAGGCTCTGTCTCAAAAAAAAAAAAGGCTTGGTGCCTATGGCTCAACGGGCTAAGGCACCAGCCACAAACACCTTAGCTGGCGGGGTTCGAATCTAGCCCGGTATATACAGTATATAAAATATACTGTATTTTGTTCTGCTCTGTCATGGTTGAGACATTATACAGCTGTCCTCTCTTATCTCTAATTTCAATTTCTGCAGCTTTAGTTAACCACAGTCAAATGCAGTCCAAAGCTATGAAATGGAAAATTCCAGAAATAAACAATAACTTTTAAATCGTGTGCCATTCTGAGTAGTACACAATCACACTATCTTGAGCCACCCTGCCCAGGACATAAATCATGTCTTTGTCTGGCATATCTACACTATATAGCAGTGGTTCTCAACCTTTCTAATGCCTCAATGTATTTTCATTGTTACAGAGGGGTCGTGTGCGACCCACGGATTGAAAACCACTGCTATATAGGCTCCCTGCCTGTTAGTTACATCAGTAGCCATCTTGGTTGTCAGATGGACTCTAGCAGTAATGCAGTGCACATGTTCCATAAACCCTTATTTTACTTATGTGCTCTATTTTATCATTAGTTATTGTTGTTAAACCCTTATTGTGCCTAATTTATAATTCAAACTTTATCATCAGTATATATGCATAGGAAAAAATACAGTATATAAAGGATTTGATACTATCCAGGGTTTCAGGCATCCATTAGGGGGTCTTGAAACATATCCCCCATTGAGAAAGAAGAACTACTCTATTTATGTGCTCTATCAATAAGAATTAAATTGTCCATAAAGGCCCCAGGCCTAAACACAT
The DNA here is from genome assembly GCA_963573935.1 of Arctocebus calabarensis. Lineage (NCBI taxonomy): Eukaryota > Metazoa > Chordata > Mammalia > Primates > Lorisidae > Arctocebus > Arctocebus calabarensis. The sequence goes on along the minus strand of CAUYON010075204.1, from coordinate 11,610 downwards.
TTCAACACTGGTCTAGGCTCGGGGCCTGTGGCTCAAGCGGCTAAGGCGCCAGCTATGTACACCTGAGCTGGTGGGTTCAAATCCAGCCTGGTCCCACCAAACAACAATGACGGCTGTAACCAAAAAAAAAAAAATGGCCAGGCATTGTGGTGGGCGCCTGTAGTTCCAGCTACTTGGGAGGCGGAGGCAGGAGACTTGCTTAAGCCCAGGAATTGGAGGTTGCTGTGGACTGTGATTTTACAGTACTCTACCCAGAGTGACAGCTTGAGGCTCTGTCTCCAAAAAACAAACAAACAAACAAAAAACCACTAGTCTATACTTTTTTTTGGGGGGGGGGAGACAGAGTCTCAAGCTGTTGCCCTGGGTAGAGTGCTGTGATGTCACAGCTCATGGCAACCTCAAACTCTTGGGCTTAAGCAATTCTCTTGCCTCATCCTCCCAAGTAGCTGGGACTACAGGCACCTGCCACAACACCCAGCTATTTTTTTGTTGTAGTTGTCATTATTGTTTAGCTGGCTCTGGCTAGGTTTGAACCTGTCAACCGGGGTATATATGGTGGGCGTACTACCCACTGAGCTATTGACATTTTTATTTCTTGAGTCACTGTGGCAAATGATACTTTCCCAGAAAATTATCAATTTTGTCAGAAATTCAACAAAGGAGCTAAGGTAATTCAGTGGACATGGGAGAATATTTTCACCTTTGTATCATATGCAAAAATAAACTCAAAAAGAATCACTGACCTAAAATAAAACCAAAAGTATAAAGACCTTAAAGAACAAAATTGTAGAAAAAAAAATTTTTTTGAGACAGAGTCTCACTTTGTCACCTCGACAGACTGCTATGGTGTCATAGCTCATAGCAACCTGAGACTCCTGGCCTCAAGTGACCCTTTTGCCTCAACCTCCTGAGTAGCTGGGACTACAGGCACCTGCCACAACGCCCAGTTACTTTTTAGTCTTTTTTTTTGGCCAGGGCCAGCTTTGAACCCATCACCTCCGTTACATGGGGCCGGCTGGCGCCCTACTCCTTTGAGCCACATGTGCCACCCGCAGTTACTTTTTAGAGATGGGGTCTCACTCTTGCTCAGGCTGGTCCCCAACTCCTGAGCTCAAGCAATCCACCTGTCTTGGCCTCCCAAAGTATTAGGATCACAGGCATGAGCCACCATGCCCAGCCAATATAGTAGAAAATCTTTGTAACCTTGGATTAAGATTTCTTAGAACATAAAAAGCATGAACTGTAAAAGAAAAAAAGTGATTAAGCTGGATTTCATTAAATTAAAAACATTCTAGCAAGAAAATAAAAAAAAAAAGTCATATGCTGGGAGAAAACATTTATATAAAATATACCATTGCCTATACAGGGTGCATGACACATTGATAAGGGCTCAGCTTATTTTCTTGAAATAAGGAACAGTCAGAAGGGATAAAAAATGATGAGAAGGGCTCAGCACCTGTGGCTCATGGGGCTAAGGCGCCAGCCACATACACCTGAGCTGTCGGGTTTGAATCCAGCCCAGGCCTGCCAAACAACAATGACAGCTGCAACCAAAAAATGGCCGGGCGCTGTGGTGGATGCCTGTAGTCCCAGCTACTTGGGAGGCGGAGGCAAGAGACTCGCTTGAGCCTAGGAATGGAGGTTGCTGTGAGCTGTGATGCCATGGTACTCTATCCAGGGTGACAGCTTAAGGCTCTGTCTCAAAAAAAAAAAAAAAAAAAAAAATGAGAGGATATAGCCAATAGTGTAGGCTTTCATTACTATTACTACAAAGCAATTTTCTACCAATATTAGAAATAATTACATGACATCTGCCGGTCAAGTTCAAAGAAACCGTGTCTGTTCACTCTATTTCCCTTAAAACTGGTAATTCTATCTTATGCAGAAATATTAACACTAATACGTATTAAAATACTATGTGCATACTGTTGGAAAGTAGGATATAACAGTAAAAAGATCTTGACCTCCATTCAGTTTATACTTTTCCTAGAAATGAGAGAGGATATTTAACATATATTTGCAATAATGCTATTATCAGATTTCTAATAAAACCACAAGGGGAAAAATGAAACTAGCATTATTTTTGGCATCATTTAATCCTGGAAGAATTTATCTCCTACGCACTGAGGATCTCAAAACTAATTAAGTTTGTATCTTATCCTTCATTCTTAAAGAGGAGGGAGGAAAGGACTGTGACTGGCATATTTTGAGCTTCAAGTGCAAACAACATAGGACCACACAATTTTTCCCTATGAACTCTGAAGTGCACTAAGCCTTGAGTATGATTCCTTAATAAACATTCTTGAACAGCTAGAAAAAAAATCCCTCTATAACATAATAATTATTTATAAATTCAAATACAGAATAAAGAATAAAATAATTGACTATAGAATAAAGAATAGAATAATTGACTTAAATTATTATTTTATGTATTTTTATTTTTTTACAGGCAGAGTCTCAAAATATTGCCCAGGCTGAAGTGCAGTATCACGGTCACAATCACTATTTTTTTTTTGAGACAGAGCCTCAAGCTGTCACCCTGCATAGAGTGCCGTGGCATCACAGCTCACAGCAACCTTCAATTCCTGGGCTCAAGCAAGTCTCCAGCCTCCGCCTCCCAAGTAGCTGGGACTATAGGCGCCCGCCACAACGCCTGGCCATTTTTTGGTTGCAGCCGTCATTGTTGTTTGGCAGGCCCGGGCTGGATTCGAACCCGCCAGCTCACATGGCTGGCGCCTTAGCCTGTTGAGCCACAGGCGCCGGGCCCACAATCACTGTTAATCTAGAACTCCTGGGCTCAGGTGACTCTACTGTTTTAGCCTCCTGAGAGTATCCAGGACTATAGAGGCATGTACCACCACACCTGGCTAATCCTGGCTAAATTTTAAAATTTTGTTTTGTAGTTACAACTGACTTTAATTATTTATTTAGAAAATAATAAATTCTGGGTGGTGCCTGTGGCTCAAAGAAATAGGGCACCAGCTCCATATGCCAAAGGTTGGGGGTTCAAACCCAGCCCCGGCCAAAAATGGCAAAAAAACAACAAAAAATAATAATAAATTCTATTTACAACCTCAACAACCAGCTTCTTGTATTTCCTATAGGATACAAATCCTAATAAAAAGGAAATATTACTTTGTAAATCCAATCCTAGAAAACCATTCATATGAATAAAGCTTTTGGGGCGGCACCTGTGGCTCAGTGAGTAGGGCACAGGCCCCATATACGAAGGTGGCAGATTCAAACCTGCCCTCAGCCAAATTGCAAAAACAGAAAAATAAGCAGACATTGTGGCAGGTGCCTGTTATCCCAGCTACTAGGGAGGTTGAGGCAAGAGAATCACCTAAGCCCAGGAGTTGGAGGTTGCTGTGAGCTGTGTGACGCCATGGCGCTCTTCAAGGGTGATAAAGTGAGACTCTGTCTCTACAAAAACAATAAATAAATAAAATAAAAATAAAGCCTTTGTGACTAGATTTAAATTCAGAACTCAAGTAATAATCTGTATCTCATAAATAATTATTTTATTTATTTATTTATTTATTTCAGACAGAGCCTCAAGCTTTTGTCCTCCTCCAACTCCTGGGCTCAAGGAGTCTCCTTCCTCCACCTCCCAAGTAGCTGGGACTACAGGCACCCGCCACAACGCCTGGCTATTTTTTGGTTGCACCATCACTATTCTTTGGTGGGCCCGGGTTGGATTCAAACCCACCAGCTCAGGTGTATGTGACTGGTGCCTTAGCCACCTGAGCCATAGGCGCCGAGCCATAAATAATTATTTAATCAGGCCGGGCAAGGTAGCTCATGCCTGTAATCCCAGCACTTTGGGAGTCCGAGGTGGGTAGATGACCTGAGCACATGAGTTCGAGACGAGCCTGAGCTAGAGAAAGATGCCATCTCTAAAAACAGCTGGGCATTGTGGTAGGTGCCTGTAGCCACAGCTACTCGGGAGGCTAAGGCAAGAGGATCACTTGAGCCCAAGAGTTAGGGCTATTGTGAGCTATGACGGCAAAGCATTCTACCGGAGGCGACAAAGTGAAATTCTGTCTCAAAAAAAATAAAAAATAAAAAAATAATTATTTCATCGAACATATACTCCCCTCAAAATATTTTTCAGCAAATTGTGTTCAAATCTATAGGGGAGGAGGGTATACAGAAACTCTGAATTAGTCAGATGACTCAAGACATCACTAGAATACAATTAGTATATAGATCCTTCCCCAAATTAAAAATTTTAAGATGTAAGTCATAATTTAGTACTTTTTATTTTTTGAGACAGAACCTCAAGCTGTCACCCTGGATAGAGTGCCGTGGCATCACAGCTCACGGCAACCTCCAATTCCTGGGCTCAAGTGAGTCTCTTGCCTCAGCCTCCCAAGTAGCCGGGACCACAGGCGCCCGGCACAACGCCCGGCCATTTTTTTAGGTTGCAGCCACCATTGTTGTTTGGCAGGCCCAGGCTGGATTCGAACCTGCCAGCTCAGGTGTTAACGTGGCTAGCGCCTTAGCCCGTTGAGCCACAGGTGCCAAGCCATAATTCAGTACTTTTTAACAAATGATATGCCAGGGTCTCTTTTCCTCTAGCATGCTATAGGAGAGCAATTTACTTGTTTTTAAAAGTAGTAAGTTGTCAAGCATTGCAGTAGCACAAGTTACACCACTTCCTCTCTGAATCCTTCCCACACTAGCACTTAACATACAGTGTAGCCATTACTTTTAACTAGTAGTACACAACACACCAATACAGATTAACAAATAATACTTTTTTTTTTTTGGAGCCAGAGTCTCACTTTGTTGCCCTGGGTAGAATGCCCAGGCATCACAGCTCACAGCAACCTCAAATTCTTAGGCTCAAGCAATCCTCTTGTCTCAGCCTTCCCAGTAGCTGGGACTACAGGTGCCTACCACAATACCCAGCTATTTTTATTTTTATTTATTTATTTATTTTGAGGCAGAGTCACCCTCGGTGGAGTGTCATGGCAGAACAGCTCACAGAAACCTCAAACTCTTGGGCTTAAATGATTCTCCTGCCTCAGCTTCCCAAGTCACTGGGACTACAGGTGCCCACCACAACACTGATTATTTTTGGGGTTTTTTTTGTAGAGACACAGTCTCACTTTATCGCCCTTGGTAGAGTGCTGTGGCATCACACAGCTCACAGCAACCTCCAACTTCTGGGCTTAAGCGATTCTCTTGCCTCAACCTCCCAAGTAGTGGGACTACAGGCGTTCGCCACAATGTCCGGCTATTTTTCTGTTTTGCAGTTCCACTGGGGCTGGGCTTGAACCCACCACCTTTGGTATATAGCACCTTACTCGATGAGCCACAGGCGCCGCCCTACACCCGTTATTTTTTTTGTTGCAGTTGTTATTGTTGTTTAGCTGGCCTGGGCTGGATTTGAACCTGCCAGCCGCCAAGTATGTGGCCGACGCCTTACCCAGTGAGTATGGGCACTGCCGAACCCAGATAATTTTAGAGATGGAGTCACTTTTGCTCCAACTGGCCTCTATCTCCTGAGCCCCAGCAATCCACCTGCCTCATCCTCCCAGAGTGCCAGGCTTATAGGCATGAGCCATAAGTAATACTTTCAATCCAGTTCCTCTAGAAATGAGATGAAAGGGAAGGGACCTAAAATCAGGAAAAGCAGATAAAAGCTGTTTGACTCTTCTACAGCTTTCCCCATTCCATCATCTTAAATGTTTGCCCCACACTAACACTGGCAGGATTTTGGAGGTCTGTTTTTCAGAAAGGGTAAAACAAATTAGTTTCTGGACTGGGGTTACAAAAGACAATTGATAGTGGGGATATAATACTAAAAACGGAAGATAATTAAGTGATCACATACATAATTAATAATGAAGGCAGCAATCTCCCTGCCCAGTTTTCTTCATCCTTTACCATTCAAACATGGATGAAAAGATTCTGCTGTTTGGACCCTGACTAGTATGGGAATGTTTCTCAACAATAAGGGCAAGGGGCTAGGCGTGGTGGCTTATGTTTGTAATCCCAGCACTCTGAGAGAGCAAGGCAGGTGGATTGCTTGAGCTCACAAGTTCGAGACCAGTCTGAGCAAGAGCAAGACCCCATCTATACTAAAAATAGAAAAATTACCTGGGCATTGTAGCTGGCATCTGTAGTCCCAGCTCCTTAGAAGGCTGAGGCAAGAGGGTGGCTTGAGCCCAAGAGTTTGAGAGTTTGAGGCTGCTGTGAGGTATGATGCATGACATTCTACCCAGGGCAACAAAGTTAAGAGTCTGTCTCAAAAAAAAAAAAAAAAAAAAACTCTACAAAATCAGTAAGTCAAGGAGGTCATCCTAAAGTGAAGCCAAAAGCAACTAGCCTCTATGCATTTAAACCTTCTAATTGGCTTAGTCCCACACTTAACCCTGAGCAAACACTAATTCTTACTAGACATTAGAGAAAATCTTAAATAAAAGAGCCAAAACATAGAGAAGAACACTTTATTATTTATTTATTTTTTGAGACAGTCTCTCACTAAGTGGCCCTCAGTAGAGTGCCATCACATCCCAGCTCACTGCAACCTTAAACTCTTGAGCTTAAGCAATTCTCTTGCCTCAGCTTCTGAAGTAGCTGGGACTACAGGTGCCTGCCACAACACCCAGCTATTTTTTGGTTTTTGTTGTTATAACTGTCATTGTTGTTTTAGCAGGCCTGGGTGGGCCAGGTTTGAATCCAGGGTATGTGAACGGCACCCTAACCACTGATCTACAGGTGCTGATTCAAAAAAAAAAAAAAACAACTTTGGATAAATAAAGACTATGTAGGGCAAAGAAAATCTGTTGAAATAATGAAATATTACCAAAAGAAATATTCAGAGAATTAAAGAAACCTAGAGATTAAAAACTAATAGTAGAAAAGAAAAACTTAATAGAAGCAGGAGATAAGGTTGAACAAATCTTCTAGGAAATAAATAAGGAAAATAAGATAGAATTATAGAACTATTAGTCCAAGAGGTCTAACATCAAGAAGCTAATGGGGGTTCAGCGCCTGTGGCTCAATGGGCTAAGGCGCCAGCCACGTACACCTGAGCTAGCGGGTTCGAATCCAGCCCAGGCCCGCTAAACAACAATGACGGCTGCAACCAAAAAATGGCCGGGCGTTGTGGCGGGCGCCCGTAGTCCCAGCTACTTGGGAGGCAGAGGCAGGAGACTCGCTTAAGCCCAGGAATTAGACGTTGCTGTGAGTTGTGATGCCACAGCACTCTACCCAGGGTGACAGCTTGAGGCTCTGTCTCAAAGAAAAAAAAAAAAAGCTAATGGGTTGGGCGCTGTGGCTCATGCCTAGAATTCTAGTACTCTGGAAGGTCCAAGAGGATAGATTGCTTGAGCTCACAAGTTCCAGACCATTCTGAAGAAAAGCGAGACCCCCATCTCTACTAAAAATAGAAAAACTGAGGCAAGAGGATCACTTGAGCCCTAAAGTTGGAAGTTGCTCTGAGCTATGATGCCAGAGCAACCTCCAGGGCGATAGCTTGAGACTCTGTCTCAAAAAAATTAAAAAAATAAAATTAAATTAAATTAAAAAACTACTGGCAACCAAGAGAAAGGAAGATATGGGATTTAGGAAATTAAACAGCTAACAGGGGAGAGAAGCAGAGTTGCCAGGAGAATGGAGAAGGGGTATCCCAGGATAATGGCTGTTTAACACATACTCAGGAGGCAAAGAAAGGGAGGATCACTTGAGCCCAGTGTTTGAGGTTGTAGTCAGCTAGGATTACACCACTGCACTCTAGCCAGGGTGACAAAAAAAAAAAAAGCACTTCCACTTTATCTTTCAATTTACTACTTACTAGCCAAGTATAATTTCCCTAGCAATTCACACTTTAATACACTCTAGTAAGTTTAAGTTATATTTAATTTCAGTTGAATTTTATTAGTTTAATAACAAATCTAATTGATTGGGTTATATTCAGATTTAGGTAATGAATACTTAAAGTAGGTGAAGCTAGGAGCTCAGAAAGAAAACCAATTTCCAGTAAAAATCTTAGGAGTTGTCATGGTCATTAGTCTAGTTATTCATACAGACAAGTTTTTTGGAATTTGTCACCAAGGCTGGGAACAGTGGCTCATGCCTGTAATCCCATTACTTTGGGAGGCTAAAGCAGAAAGAGTGCTTGAAGCAAGGTGTTTGATACCTGCATGGGAGATATAGCAAGACTCTGACTCTACAAAAATTTAAAAGTTAGTGGGGTGGCCCGGCACCTGTGGCTCAACGGGCTAAGGCACCAGCCACATACACCTGAGCTGGCGGGTTTGAATCCAGCCCAGGCCCGCCAAACAACAATGATGGCTGCAACCAAAAAATGGCCAGGCATTGTGGCGGGCGCCTATAGTCCCAGCTACTTGGGAGGCGGAGGCAGGAGACTCGCTTGAGCCCAGGAATTGGAGGTTGATGTGAGCTGTGATGCCACAGCACTCTATCCAGGGTGACAGTTTGAGGCTCTGTCTCAAAAAAAAAAAAAAAAAAGTTAGTGGGGTGTGGTGCTATGACCATGTAGTCCCAGCTACTTGGAGGTTGAAGGAGGGAGGATCATTTAAGCCCAGGAGTTCAAGACTGTAGTGAGCTATGATCACACCACTACACTCCAATCTGGTGACATAGTGAGATAGTATCTCAAAAAAAAAAAAAAATTGTCACCAGGCCACTAAAATAAACTCAATTTACTGAATTCTTCATTAATAATTTCATAAGTTGGTAATGAAACTATAAAATTTATAAGTACTGACTGCCCTCTTGTGTTCAAACTAAGGATCTCATTGATGAAGTAGGTGTAATTCCATAAACTACTTGTCAAAAAAAAAAAAAGCCAAGGTCTTAAAGAAGTCATGTAGGGTTATTTAAAATTCTGAGAAGAGACTCAGTGCCCATAGCTCAGTGGTTAGGACGCTGGCCACATACACTGGGGCTGGCAGATTCAAACCTGGCCTGGGCCTGCTAAACAACAATGACAACTACAAGAAAAAAATAGCCGGGTGAGGTGGTGGGCACCTGTGGTCTCAGCTACTTAGGAGACTGAGGCAAGAGAACTGCTTGAGCCCAAAAGTTTGAGGTTGCTGTGAGCTATGATGCCACAGTACTCTACCGAGGGTGACACAGTGAGACTCTGTCTTAAAAAATAAATAAATAAAATAATTTTCTGAGAAGAAATTGTGATCTTGCAATATTTTAAACAGCAGCCCTCTAGACAAAAAGTATTAATCTGAATTAGTTGCTTGAGCTACCAGTAGACCAAAGAGCCTAATTTCAGTAATCAATGCCAACTGTGCAAGAGCAAAATATAAATTTGATAACATTTTGACTACACATTCTCAACCTGTACTGGCATAAAAAGGGATATTGGCTCAGTGCCTGTGGCTCAACGGGCTAAGGCGCCAGCCACGTGCACCTGAGCTGGCGGGTTCGAATCCAGCCCAGGCCCGCCAAATAATAACAATGATGGCTACAACCAGAAAATGGCTAGGCGTTGTGGCGGGCGCCTGTAGTCCCAGCTACTTGGGAGGCAGCAGCAGGAGACTCGCTTGAGCCCAGGAATTGGAGGTTGCTGTTAGCTGTGATGCCACAGCACTCTATCCAAGGTGACAGCTTGAGGCTTGGTCTCAAAAAAAAAAAAAAGGGATACTGACTTCTTTATTTTTTTTAAAAGAGAGTCTCATTTTGTTGCCCTTGGTAGAGTGCTATGGTGTCACAGCTCACAGCAACCTCCAATTCTTGGGCTTAAGCGATTCTCTTGCCTCAGCCTCCCTAGCAGCTGGAACTATAGGCGCCTAACGCAACACCCGGCTATTTTTTTTTAAGGACAGGGTCTTGCTCTTGCTCAGGTTGGTCTCAAACTCCTGAGCTCAAGCAATCCAGGCTCCTCAGCCTCCCAAGTGTTGGGATTACAGGCATAAACTACCTTGACTGGCGGATACTGACTGCTTTCTACATTTTAAAGAATCAGAAGAGGCTTGAACCAAATGCTTCCTTCAGTATGCTGCGATTATTAAACAAGTAAAACATCCTCTGAATCCTTTTTGTTTGACTGATATATATATTTAAATAAAAAATATTTCCTAATTAGTCATCCTAGTCTATGTTTTTTTTTTTTAATTCCTATTTTGAAATTAGAGTCAATAAGAAAATAGGGCCATGTGTGTTGGTCTGCACCTGTAGCCCCAGCTACTTAGGAGGCTGAATGAAGCAGGAAGATCACTTGAACCCAGGAGTTTGAGGCTGTAATGAGCTGTGTCAAGACTCTTAATAGCCAATGCACTCTAGCCTGAGCAACATAATGAGATCCTTTCTCTTTAAAAAAATAGCCAGGTCCAGTGGCTCATACCTATAATCCCAGCAACTCAGGTGTCTGAGGAGGTAGGACTACTTGACCCAAGAGTTTGAAACAAGCCTGAGCAACACAGTAAGTACTCATCTCTTTTAAAAAGTTGGAGTTTTTTTGAGACACAGTCTCACTCTGTTATACTGGGGTTGAGTGCCCTTGCCTTATCATAGCTCGCAGCAATCTGAAACACTTTGGCTTAAGAGATCCTCATTCCTCAGCTTCCCAAGTAGATGGACGACACCTACCACACTACCTGGCTAATTTTTTCTATTTTAGTAGATGGGGTCACTCTTGCTCAGTTTGGTTTTTTTTTTTTTTTTTTTGAGACAGAGCCTCAAGCTTTTACCCTGGATAGCGTACCGTGGCATCACAGCTCACAGCAACCTCCAATTCTTGGGCTCAAGCAAGTCTCTTACCTCTGCCTCCCAAGTGGCTGGGACTACAGGCGCCCACCACAACGCCCGGCCATTTTTTGGTTGTAGCCGTCATTGTTGTTTGGTGAGCTCAGGCTGGATTCGAACCTGCCAGCTAAGGTGTACGTGGCTGGCACCTTAGCCTGTTGAGCCACAGGCACCAAGCCTCAGTTTGGTTTTGAAATCCTGAGCTCAAGTGATCTGTCCATCTCATAGTGAGCCACCATGCATGGCTAAAAAAAATTTTTTTGTTTTTTTTTTTTTTTGGCCGGGGCTAGGTTTGAACCCGCCACCTCTGGCATATGGGGCTGGTGCCCTACTCCTTTGAGCCACAGGGGCCACTCAAAAAATTTTTTTAAATTTTAAATTAAAAATTAGCTGGGCGGCGGGAGGGGGCGGGTGGGGAAGGATCGCCGGCTAGATCCCGAGGCGAGGCTTGCGCGCCCGCCCCCGCCCTGGCCCCCAGCGGTCACCCGGTCGGCACGGCCCAGCCATGATCAAGGCGATCCTCATCTTCAATAACCACGGGAAGCCGCGGCTTTCGAAGTTCTACCAGCCCTACAGTGAAGATACATAACAGCAGATCATCAGGGAGACTTTCCATTTGGTATCTAAGAGAGATGAAAATGTTTGTAATTTCCTAGAAGGAGGATTATTAATTGGAGGATCTGACAACAAACTGATTTATAGGCATTATGCAATGTTGTATTTTGTCTTCTGTGTGGATTCTTCAGAAAGTGAACTTGGCATTTTAGATCTAATTCAAGTATTCGTGGAAACATTAGACAAATGTTTTGAAAATGTCTGTGAACTGGATTTGATTTTCCATGTAGACAAGGTTCACAATATTCTTGCAGAAAT
>CAUYON010075200.1:0-29188 GCA_963573935.1 Arctocebus calabarensis | reverse complement strand
CCAATAAAGGAATTATAGGATCGAATGGCAGATCTATTTTTAGATCTCTAAGTATTCTCCAAATATCTTTCCAAAAGGAATGTATTAGTTTGCATTCCCACCAACAGTGTAGAAGTGTTCCCCTTTCTCCACATCCATGCCAACATTTCTGGTTTGGGATTTAGTTATGTGGGCTAATCTTACTGGAGTTAGATGATATCTCAAAGTAGTTTTGATTTGCATTTCTCTGATCATTAAGGACGATGAGCATTTCTTCATGTGTCTGTAGGCCATGCACCTGTCGTCTTTAGAGAAGTTTCTCTTCTAGTCCTTTTCCCACCCTGAGATGGGATCACTTACCAAGGGGGTGGAAATTTCACCAAGGACCTCCCCATTTGGCTGCAGTTGTGAGGAAGCAGAAGTTGCCATTTTCTACCCCCAACAACTGGTTACCCAAAGGTATCTATGGTTTGTGTGTTTCCTCCCAAAATAATGATGAAGGCAAAGGACTTTTGGACATGTAGTATTGATAAACGGTTCCACCATCTGGGGCTAGACAGGGGCCCCCATTTTTGAGTTCTGGGTAAACAGGTTTTCTCCAGGACACACTCTCTGAAAGTAAACAGGATCAGAGAAGAGCGGCCTGACCAGTGTCTCATCTGGATGGCCCTTCCTGAGGTCAGAAACATGCATCCTCATTCTGCTGCTTTGCCTGGGACAGGAGCTGTGTGAGGGCTGCGTTCCTTTGCTAATCCATTAATTCACTAAGCAACACTGGCGGGACACTTTCTGTCTGCAAGCTCCTGGCCAAGTGTGACATATGTTCCCAAGACACCCCCTGCCACACACACACACACACACACACACACACACACACACATTCAGAATATGAATCCCTAGACAAAGGCCCACGCAGGGCTATCCACTTGGGAATCCCACCTCCACGGACTGAGGCTTTGCTACCCTTCTTTCTATGTGTCTCTCCACAAATAAACCTTACTTGTTAACATTTACTTAAATAAACCTTGTCACTTGTTCTGGTCTGGAGATTCATTCTTGAATTTCCACATCAAGGACTGACACAGAAAGAAAACTGACACAGAAACAGTGTTGGGGAAGAATCCCCATATATGTTCTTTGAAATTAAAAAGAACAAACATCAATACTCCAAGCTGATGCAGTGAGAAACGGTCAATTCTATAATTATCTACAATATTTCAGACATGTAAGTGTTGCTTGGTTGTTCTTTGTTTTAAATAATAATGGCAAAAAGATTTTTCTGAAAGAGTAAATTTCAATTTTCAGGGCAATTAACTTGAAATAACCTGTTCTTTGAGAATATTTTTTACATGAGGTGCTGTTGTATTCAAATTTAACTGTAACTTGTTTCTGTCTTGGGGAAAATCCAGTTCAACATTTGATTAACCCCCTTTCTAATTTTTCCCATCTCTCACTTCTTGCTATTGATTCAAAACCAGTGTGCCCCTGATATTTTTAGCTAAAAGTTCTCCTATTCTTCACCTTTCATAAAATGATTATATCCATTTATTCTAGCAACCATCTTCCTGTCTCTCAATTTCACAATTGTTCTAAGTAACAATAGTATTAATAATAACAACAATGATGAATATTCCCTTTATGTAATTTTAACTGGGCATTTAGCTAAGACCCAGAAACAACGAAGTTCTATCAGATCATGAAACTCCTTTTTGTTTACAGATTCAACTGGAGACATTTGAATATGCTAGTCTTAACAAATGTTCAATGAGAAAGAAAGATGTTAAAATAGTAGCATGGCTTGTCAGATAATGTTATTTGAAATCAATATTTTGCTGCAAAATTCCAAAATAGGGCAGCGCTTGTACCTCGGAGGGTAGAGTGCCAGCCCCATATGTCAGAGGTGGCAGGTTCAAACCCAGTCCCGGCCAAAAACTGCAAAAAAAAAAAATCCCCCAATAAAGTACTATACTGTCTTTAAATATTTGATTAGGCTACACATCAAGTCACATTTGTATGTGAAGCAAAGTATGGAGTATCTCTAGATTTAGTAAGAAAGTCTTAAAGATTTATTCATTGACAAAGTTTTTTTAAAAGAACTTTCATACACATGTCATAAGAGTAGCTTAAGCTACAAAATTCTAACAGTATTTTGTAATTTGAAAATATTTTAGTATATGTTTTTATGATGCATAATATTTTCTATTTCTTTTAAAGGAAAATTGAATGATCCTTTTTTCCCAGAAGTATCTATTAACCAGGTTAAGAGCACAGTCATCAAAGGCACACACATTGAATACTAAATTCTGCAACATATTTTGCATATCACCAATTTTTAAAAGATCTTTCATTTTAACGTACCTAAAACATTTAAAGTTTATATTTTAAAAGCTATGCATTTTTGTTTCTCTCTGATTTCAGTGCTGTAATACATCATGTTGAATCATTCAGTCATGCTAGTTTTGATCACATGGTTTTCAAGCCAGTTCAGTTATTTTCACCACAGCATGAAAGAAGAATTTTCACTTTAATCCAAGCCATTTGCTTCATGTAATGTCAATGTATACATGACAGAGTTTGCAGAGATTTTACTAAGAATGCTATGATATACAGTAAAGAAAAGGCAAAGTACAAAATTATTCTGTTCCTGACTTAAAATTATTCCACCTAAGAAAGTGTTTAGAAGTAATAATTCCTGAACTTTTTTCAATATAATCACATTCAATAGTTTCCAATAGGTTTAATAATATTATATTTGCTTCTACTGCTACAAACGTGCAAAACGTGTTTAAATAGCAATGGAATGTATTTCTACAGTTCTTCAATATCTTTCCGGTATACGTAAGAATGTATTTTGTTCTCTACCAATGACAAAGTTATTTCTTTATAATGGTGTTGTTAAATATATAAATGTGTTCCTTCCATCTAACATCAGTCTTGAGCTATTTAATATCACTAGTTTCACATTTCACTGGAGTAGAAAACACAAATAGCTTTGCTATCGAGAATTTTGCCCATGAAATGTTTCCTAACAAGCAATGCCATGTCAAATATAAGTGGATTGGTGTTAGAAGATTAGTCAAACTGCTCTACTATTTACCTGTGAAAATTGAGGTCTTGGGTTCACATAACAAAATGAATTCTTTTACAAAGTATTTCTCTGAATTTCTAAGTTACAATACATGGATCTTTTCAGAAACAAAACAGCACATTTTTGACTTAACCCTTTGCTATGGTTTGAATGTGTCCCCCCAAAATTAATCTGTTGGAAACTTAATCCCCAATGAAACAATGTTAAGAGGTGGAAACTTGAAAATATGATTAGGTCGTGGGAGCTCTGATTAACACCGTACTGCAGAGTGACAGTGGATTCCTTACAACAGGATACATTTAAACTCCTTTCTCTCTCTTTATTTCCCTTTCTCCCTCTCTCACTTTCCACCCTGGACTGTCACCAGATGATACTGGCCTGCCCATACTCCAGAACTGTGACAAATATTTTTCTTTATAAATTAATGTCTAGTATTCTGTTGTAGCAACACGAACTGGACTAAGGCAGAAAATTGGTACCAGAAGAAAAGAAGGACTGCCAGAAACATCTGGACCTTCCTAGAGATTTCTTAAGTGGGGCCATCATCAAACCGTTGCTATAAACATGAATGATAAAGGCCAGTTTGATGAGGTCTCAAATGGTATGGGGAGCAAGTATTGGAAACTGGAATAAAAACCATTATTGTTATAGAGTTTCAAAGAACTTGATGGGATTGTATTCGTGCCCTATGGAAGACAGAACTTAAGAGTGATGAACTAAGATGTTTGAGAGAGGAAGTGTCTAAGCAAAAAAGTGTTCGTTCACGGTGCTACACAGCTTTTTTTTTTTGCCACTTACAACAAAATGAGAGAAGTGAGAAATAATTCAAAGATGGACTTATAATGAAAAGGAAAGAAAAAATAAAATTTTAAAAAATTTTAGCCTGACAGGTAAAGAATGAAGAGGCATCTCGGAGAGGAAAGTAAGGAGGTGTGGTCAACTAACTGCCTTTTCCTAAAGAGATTAATTATCATTTATAGAAGGGAGCAAGGTATAATTAATCAAGACAATGAAAGAAAATCCCTGAAGGCATTTTTGAGATTTTTGAGGCTGTCCCTCCTATCCGCTGGTCCAGAGTAAGACCTTAAGAAGAATGTTTTCCGAGAGGACTCTGTGAATTCTGCATTCAGTATCTGTGTTACCTTGAGTATCTGCTCCCTTCATGCCGATGCTGAGCTCCTTGGCCACCCAGCCACGGCTCAAGCAGACACATATGGGACTTAGATCACTACTCTGGAGGGCACAAACAGTAAAGGTTGGCAGTACTCATGTGGTACTTTGCAGACACACAAAGTACATAAGCTATAGGACCATAGTGGCCTCCACCTGGATTCAAAGCATATACTGGACATCTTGGGGCCCCAGGCAGAAACATGTTAAAGGGGTACAGCCACTATAGACAGCTCTGATTAGGAAAATGCCCAGAAAAACTCAGGGATCAGCGTTCTATTACTCCTTTCATCTTACCTATTTTTCCCTTTGGGAATGGGAATGGTTATCCTATGCCTGAATCACATGCAGAATGTAGCCTAATATTTAGGCAAGTGACTAAGGAGACAGTTATCAGTTGTCTAAATGTCTCCAAAGGCCATCTATGTGAATAAAACATTGAATCTATTTACAATTAGCCTTTTCCTTTTTCATCCTCAAGTAGTTGCTTCAGGAGATGATGCAGAAAAAGCTGTTAATGAAACTGACCGAAATCCACAGAGATCAGCAGAAATCCATAGAGATTGTATAGGAAGAAATTGTACAGCAGAACATGAAGGCGCAGGGAATCAGCAGAGATCAACCTCCGAGAGGCTTGTAGTCCCATGAGAAGGGTCAGTGAAGTTGGTCTCATTCTTCCGCACACTTCTGACTGTCAGTGGGCTCCTGAGCTGCTGGAGAGCTCTTGTACCTTCACAGGCGCAAAAGCTGCTGCCACCAGTGAACAGGGAGCTTCTTAAGGATGAAACACGATGCCTCTAGTGCCCTCCTGGTCACCTGCCATCACCAGATACCTGAGCTGAGATAGCAGGTGTCATGCTGCTTCTCTACCTGCTCTGCACCTTCATCCTCCCCAGAGGACTTTAGCCCTTTAAGTTTTGTTTCACTTGTTCACACACAAAAATTTCACAATTCTGGCCTACACTGCAGAAAATATAGGGAAGTGGAGAGTTCTAGGGGATCTACATTACCCCAGAGGTTGGACATTTAGGGTGGGTTTTGCCTTCTACACAGGGAGGCAGAGATGACCAAAGCAATGGCACCACTGTTATCTTAAATAATGATTACGTACAGGACACTGCTGGAAAGGCCCTGGTGGGTGAGAGATAAGCTCATACGACACCATCTCAGTTGTTTATTCATGTATAAGATATTCTTTTTAAGTTAAAGTTAAGAAAATTGGATACTCCAAGAACCATGGTGCCAGTGAAGGACTTGGTACAAAGTACACTTAGTAAAGCATTTAGAAAGGTAGTGACTAACTGCAATCACCATGACATATGGTCATCAGACTGGACAAAGTGTCATGTTAGGTTTCTGTTTTTTCTTTCATTTTATCTCACTGTGCTTATTTTGGATATATAATGATGACCAAAATATAAATGGCAATGAAGCATAGAATTTAGAAATTTGGGAGAAAAATAAATTTTATAATATGTAAAAGGCTAATGTAAGCAGAAAAACCCATTACTATTCCTTGAGACAATTAAAAATCTCTCTACCACTTCCAGTCAGTATAATGCTTAAAGTCCTAGCCAGAGCGATCAGAGAAGAGACGGAAATCAACGGTATCCAAATGGAGACAGAAGAGGTCAATCTACCACTCTTTGCTGATGATATGATCTTATATCTAGAAAATCCCAAAGTTTCTGACAAGAAACTCCAGAATTGATAAATAAATTCATCAGAGTCACAAGATAGAAAAATCAATGTTCACAAAACAATAATAATCGTATATATCAACATTAGTAATGTTGAGAATCAACTCATTATTGATTGAGATAAAGGTTGCTTTGACACAATACTTTCTGTAATAGCAACAAAGAAAATAAAATACCTGGGAATATATTTAACCACAGAGGTAATAGACCTCTACTGGGAAAAGTAGAAGTTACTGTGGAAGGAAATCACAGAGGGTATAAATGCATGGAAAGTTATATCATGTTCATGGATCAGCAGAATCAACATTGCTGAAATGTCAACACTATCCAGAATAGTCTATAGATCCAATGACATCTCCATTAAAATATAAATATTATGTTTTTCAGATGCAGAAAATATCATTCTATACTTCACATGAAACCAGAAAAAAAGCCCAAATAGCCAAAGCAACCTTAAGGAAAGGACAAGTTGGGAGATATCACTTTGCCAGCCTTTCAGCTATATTATAAGGCTATAGCAACCAAAATGCATAGTACTGGCACAAGAACAAGAACAGCGACAGAGACCAATGATTCAGAACAGAAAACCCAGTTATAAAATCATCCTCGCATCATTATCTGCTCTTTGACTAAGTAGACAAAAACATACACTGGGGAAAAGAATCTCTAGTCAATAAATAGGGCTGTAAATACTCGATATGCCCATGTAGAAGACTGAAGCAGGATCTACAACTCTTACCACTCACAAAATAAATTCACAATGGTTAATAAACTTATACCCAAGGCAAGAAAATATAAGAATTATAGAAGAAAATATTGGAAAAAACTTAAATACATTGACCTAGGTGGAGAATTTATGAAGAAAACCTCAAAGGTAATCATGGCAATGACAACAATTAACAAATGGGACTTGATTATATTAAAAAGCTTCTGCGCAGCTAAGGAAATAATCACTAGAGTCAATAGACAACCTACAGAATGGGAGAGAATATTTGCATGCTATACATTTGAAAGGACTGATAATCATAAAAACTCAAACAAATACAGCCCAGAAAAAAAAATCCAGCCCCTTAAAAAAGTGAGAAAATGACATAATGGAAGTTTTTCTAGGAAAATAGACAAATGGCCAGTAAATATGAAAAAGTGCTCAACATCTCTCTCTGTCAGAGAAATGCAAATCAAAACCACAATGAGCAGTCACCTATTTCTAGTGAGAGTAGCTTTTAACAAAAATCCCAAAGTAAAAGATGTTGAATTTGGCATAGATGTGGAGAGAAAGGGACACTTATATGCTGTTGGTGGGAGTGCAAACTAGTACAACCTCTATGGAAAGCTGTTTGGAGATAATACAAGGAACTCAAAGTAGATCTACCATTGGACTAAGCAATCCCACAATTGGATATTTATCCAAAGGAAAAAGAAAAGTCATTTTGTCAAAAAGAAACATTCACTTGAACGTTAACTTCAACACAATTGACAGTTTCAAAGATGTGGAATCATCCCAAGTACCCATCAATCCCATCAATAGGCGAGTGGATTAATACAATGTGGTATGTGTATCCCATGGAGTACTACTTAGCCATAAAAAGTGGTGAACTAATAGTTTTTCTACCCACCTAGGTGGAACTGGAGGCCATTCTTCTAAGCCAAGTTTTGTAAGAATGGAAAAATAAACACCACACGTACTCACTATTAACTTGGAACTAATTGTTCAATGCCCCTGTGTACATTTGGTAATAAAACTCAATGGAGAGAACGCAGGTGGGAGAGGCCAGATGGGCAGGGTAAATTCACACCTGATAGGTACAATGCACACTATCCTGGTGAGGGGCCCACTTATAACTGACTCAACCCATACAAATGCAAATTCATGTGCCAAAACATTTATACCCTCTAAATATTCTGAAATAATTAAAAAGTTTAAAATTAAAATGTATTTGTATCTGGTTTCGGCCAGATGAAATCATAAAATATTCCCTGCCACATGCACAATGATCAGTCAGTATGTTTGAAATGAATAATTCCTCATGTAGTACTACTTATTGGGAATGGATGATTTATTTTATGATCTAAACTTTAAGCCCTTCAATATGCCTCCAAGAGGTCATCTAATATAAAGAATGAAAAAGGGAAACTAAAGAATGAATTAGACTATAGAAAAGTCAAAACAATTTCACTCTATTTTTTGTAACATGAACTCTGCCTTGGCCAAAGAAGGTAAATTAAGAAACCAGTCTGTTTCAGAGTATAATTTTTACTAAAATTGGTAAAAATGGAAAAAAAAAACAAAAAGCAGAAAGTATAAGCATTGATTAAGAGAGATGAAAGAGTGGAGAAGGAACTGTTTTCCCTCCTTCCTCTTTCAAGAGGGAATAGCATGTAAAGGGCAATAATAAAAAGAGAAATAGTATATAATCTGAAGCAACAAGATAAATAAAAGCAGTAAAACTGAAGCAATAAATGCAAAGTGAAATAAATCCTTTTAGGCTGAAATGATAAACTGAGTAAGGAAGTTAGAGGCATTTTGATTCTATCATAAAAGTAGTATGATACATTGCCAGAACAAATATGATTAGGCTTGCATTTGTCATATTTCCCAGTTAACATGTGGATAATGGATTAGAAGCAGTAGGGGTGGAATATCTACTGTGAAAAAAGGACCTTGAAAGCATGTCATGTTTTTTATGAGTTCCCCCCATATATATGTGTTTGTGTTGTGCATATATAGTATATCACATATATATAATATATTCCTTATTGTAATCTACTGTGGAATGACATATTTCTTGTTGCAATCTATGGAAAAATTACATCAAATTTACATTGCCTTCAAAGTATATAAAAAAATAATTTTGTTAATAGAATCCATTTTGGCTTTTTCAAAGCATGCAGTTTTAGAATCAAAACATACAGGAAAGTCAGCTTGCCAATTAAATTTAATTTTGTCCTAATTTCAGGGTTATAATTAATCCATTACCCATCACTCATGCCAAGCATCAAACAGATACAAAGCAGAAAAATTCTGTCAACTACATTTAATTTATAAATTCCATGAATCTTTTAATACTAGTTATTTTCTCAAAAACACTTTGACATTTTGACAAATTTTGTAGGATGATTTTTATTTCTCTTGCAAGCAAAATGCATTTGACTCAAATAAGAGATTTTTTTTTCTCCAAATGCTGATGAGCTCTGGTTATATAAATGCAATTGTTTGCCATATGCAGACACTAACTTTTTTTTCCAACTTCATCTTTACATATTCTAGTCCAAACAAAAAATTTTTATAATCTTTTTAATAATACCTTGTGTCTAAAATAAATTTAGTTCATTGTGCTATAAATTCTTTTAATGGTCTTTAAATTCATTATGCTTCTTAAGCAATTACTTCTTTAGTAACTTGATGTTAACATACTTCAAATATTTTAAATGTATATATGCTTATTTCCACATTAAATTGTGAAACCACCTATATTTAAATTGTTCAGTTATGCTCTGTAGACTAAATTAAGGCTATTGCCTTTCATAATTTTGACAAAAATGCATATTAAAATGTTTTGTGTAACATACTTTTTGTATCTATATAAAAATAGTTTTCGTCTAACCAACATTAAATTAAAAGTTATAATATTAACAAATTGTATGATACAGTTATGGTTCTTCCTATGGCAGTTTTTAAGTTTTACTTCTCTTCTTTACTTGGAAAACCAAAGCCTTCTGTAATGTTCTTTTTATTTATACAAGTGAATAGCATAGTAAGTGTCTTTATTTCATATATTTTGTCTTGCTTTTTCCTGTTGATCTGGGTTGCTTATCAGTCTAGTGCCATTTTATTTATTTATTTATTTATTTATTTATTTATTCATTCATTTAGATAGACAAAGTCTAACTCTGCCACCCTCAGTAGAGTGTGTGGTTTTGCAGCAACCTCAAACTCTTGGGCTCAAGTGATCCTCTTGCCTTAGTTTCCCAAGTAGCTGGGACTACAGACACCTGCCAGAATCCCCAGTTTGCTTTTCTAATTTTATTTGGGACAAGGTTTCCATCTTGCTCAGGTTGGTCTCAAACTCCTGAGTTCTGATCGGGACCAGCTCCCAAATACACTGTGAGTTTTCTTCTAGTAACTGGTGGTGATGACAGGATGAGGGAAGAATAAAGAGTCAAAGACAAGAAGAAAGTTTTTAAAGGCTGGGCCAGGGGCTTTCCACCTCCAAATGTGAGGACCAGTGAAAAGCCCCTAACACTGGGATAGCTCCATTTTATTACACACATCACTGTTTTCATCATCAATGTAATAGGGGAAGGCTAAACACTTAAGTCATGGTTCTTGCTGGGCTTTCATTTTCCAAATAAACTATTCCTTCACTATAATTAGACTGATTTACCTCTACTTTTATTACTCTAAACTATTTATGATCTTAACACAAATAGAGCAGGGAACAAGGAACACAGTCCAGGAGCAGGATGTCAAAGCAGACCCCAATCAGACCATGTACATGAATCTCAAGTTTGGCTGCTAAACCCCCAGCAAAACTTGTGGGCAGACAAGCTGGCTCTGAGGCCAATATCAAGAAAACAGAAAAAAGGAGGTGTTTTCTTCCTTATCTGCCTGAGAGAAAACTCTCTTCATGAGGTTTAAGTGCTCACCCTGTCTCCAGCACATTCTGCATTCTGTCGCTATTTTCCTAACACCCCAATGCATTCACCCTCCCTGAGAGGGCAACGGGCCTTGTCTCTCAGTTCTCAGTGGCCTCAAAGCCAAGTCACACTTGAGGAGGGGTGAAGGTCCAGCAAACCAGTCTCTCTGTTTGAAAACATCAGGCTTTATGCTGTCTCACTTTGCAACAGACTTGAGCACCCAGTATTGCTATTGTGGTCTAAATGCATATGTGCTTTTCTATGATGCACTTCTCTCCTGTCTCTGTTCCCCTTTGCTCATCATCTATTATCATTTCCTTAATTTAATTCCTAACTTACTTATAATTAACAATTGAAAGTTGGTTTTAAGCTTATTAAATCATTATTTCTAGCAATGCAAGCACATCAAGATATGACTCTTCCCTTAAGCACCCACTTTCCCACCCACAAGCTCAGGCAATCTCCCCTCTCAGCCTCTCAAAGTGCTAGGATTACAGGCATGAGCCACCACGCTTGGCCAGTTTTTACTTTTTAAAAAGAGTTCACAGTACTTTCATATTCTATTCCATGTTTTCATCTTTTTTACATTATTTCAAACTTGAAAAATATTAGTTTCTTGTTAACAATGATCCACAATTTATGAGACCTATAAAAGTTAATCTCTCTAAAAAGTTCATTTTATAAAAAGCTATGACACGCTAATGGTCCTGCCGCGCTGTCCTATTTGTTCTTTTGTAGATTGAGTGCTTCCTGTGAATTTTTACATTTAGAACTTACTACTAGCACAAAGTCATTTACAGAAAAAAGGAGGGGCAAATAAGAAAAAAAACCTGTTTAATGAAGAAAAGACTGAAATTCCAAAAAAATGAAGGAGTCTATCCTGAGATAATAGAAGTTATAAGGTGGCCATGTGGGAATATATTATTGTTCTACTCCTAGGGATGAAACAGAGAGGGCAGAGGAGGGTAAAACAAACTTTCACAGTAGTAATTTTCAAAGAAATGACTGATGAGGCTCAGAGAGGCAAGCCACTTCACATGCCAAGTGGTAGAAAGGAAGTGCTGCCCCAAACAAAAACCTCAAGTATCTTTTATTGAAACAGGATAAATCTGTATATGCGAGATGTAAGGAACATACAAAGTTAATTATAGATAGTAAGAAACAAAGAAGCTTTGCCACATCAGTGAATTGAGGAAACAATGGAAAGAAAGACAGACGAGATGATCGTAAGATTATAAAATAAAAAGACAGGGTTGCCATGCTTCAAGGGTAAACTTTAACTTTCCTATTCTATGCTGCTGATCTTTCTTAACTCTTAAGTAACTTCACCCTTTGAGCCTTTTCCAGTACGTGATGCATAAAATTACACCTAAACCACTGAACATTCCTGACCCCCTGGTTATGTCTTATGTGTTCGGTACAGGGCAGGGGTCTAGGAATCTCAGCTGTTGCCAGCAGATCCTCAGTGTCAGCCTACACTAAAGTATAACCCACAGGAGTATTTTTGACCATGGAAATTCTGTATTGTATATGGAAAATTACTACTATGGAATATTGCATATATCATTTTTAGTTAAATGTTTTCTTCTCATAAATGTACCATAGAGTGAATTTTCCCTAAAAGAATGTAGTTTGTTGCCTAAATACATCCTTAGTATGTATTTCTTTTATTTAAAAAGAAATAAAAATACATAAATTAGATAAAGTCAAAGGCTACAATTCAAGTACTCATCAAGGGAGAACTTGCATCTAACCAACCTATCTGTACTTACTCAGTTCAAAAGAATAAATTTTATAAGTTGGTTTTATTATGAAATTAGGTAAGTAGAAATCTTTCCCAGCCTCTCTAAATTCAGTTTACTATGTAAAGTGTATAAATACCGAGAAGTAATTCAATGCAAAGCCCATTGTTTTATTAAAATTCTCTGAACTACGTTAAAATTAGAACTCATGTTCAGTATAAAGAACATATAGACTATATTAAAAAAAATAGGGAGAGGAGACGTGGATCATACCTATAATCTCAGCAATTTAGGAGAGATGCTGAGGTAGAAGGAAAGCTTGAGGCCCAGAGTTTGAGACCAGATGGGCAACACAGTAAGTCTTGGGCTCTACAATCAATCAATCAATAAGTATGGTGGTATGCTTGTAGCCTTACCTACTCAGTAGGCGAGGATAAGATGGGAAGACCATACGAGCCCAGGAATTCTAGGCTGCAGTAAGCTGTGATTATATCACTGCACTCCAGCCTGGATAATAAAGCAAGACCTTGTCTCTAAAAGCAAATTAAATTTTTATATGCTGCTTATGTTGGAAGATGACATTTCTCAGTTTTTGACTTCTACAAGGATTACCTGGGAACTATGACCACAGTAGTTAATTTTTTTCTTGGAAAGCTCTCAATATTTTGCCAATATGATTTTTATTTTATTCAGTTGATTGCCTAGAATGAGCCACCTGGTTTTAGAAGCCTATAGTTATACATTCCAGCTACTAACTCTTAATATGCAAAGTTAGTTTTACAAAAAATATTACATTTGAGAAAGAAATATATTCTCTTTCATCAGTCTTACATGACTCATATATGTAGCTTTGAATTGATTTTCTAAATCAATTTCAAATACAAGCTTTGACTATATTTTCTAAAATGATAAACTGATCTTAATATGCATAAGCCCCTGTGGAATTATTCTGGGCATTTTAATGTGTTTCTTGTCAATAGAGTTTTAGAACTTTATGGCATTATATACTTTATCATTTTGAAAATGAAATGCAAAACAAAGAGTAATATATTACCCAACATCGGAAATCCAAAAATAATTATCTTTGATTATAATATAAAATTAAAAATGTATTTTAAAATTGACTTTATTGTGCAGAATAATATGACAATTGCCTTTATTTTATTTAATTTTAAAATTATCTTACAAATCTATTTATATTCATTTATAACTCTAAAGCAATGTTGTCCAATATAGTGGGCACAAGGCACATGTTGATAACGAACACTTAAAATGTAACCAATGTAACTGAGGAGTTCAATTTTTAATTTTGTTTTATTTTGATTAATGTAATTTAAATGTGAAAAATGAAGTTGTATAAAAGAGTTACTTTGTTGATAAACATGAGTTTATTGCTTTGGTATAACTATATTCTGCTTTCATCATTATATTACGTCAGATTTGATAGTTGAATTTTCCTGCAAGTGTCAGGTGCATAGGTAGTTCCTAGTATTACACATAAATACATCACCATTCCAGTAGATTTAACTGTATTGATTCAATTTGAGTGAATCTCTCCAATGCAAGGATTTAACATTGTAACATGCTAATTTGAATATTTCATGTATAGAGCGCAGATTAGATATCTATGTAAACCTTTATATTTGAATAAAGTAATTGTAAATACTAATTATTTTACAAAATTTTATGAAGTTTATTATTTTAATGATAGGGGGATTTATCTTTCCTATTAAAGTAAGTGAGTATGGTCAAATGTGTAAATTTAAAACAAAACTTTACTTCTGATACAGAATTGAGTAGGGATACAGAGGCTAGTACAATTTCTGCATCCCTAATCTGAATACCAGAAATCCAAAATTTCAAACTTTCTGAATGTTTGTAATACCACAATTGGAAAATTTCACAACTGAAAATTAATTTTTTACTGTACTAATGTTTTTTTCTTTTCTTTTACTGTTCAGTACTCATGTCAGGGTAAGATTTTTAAAAATGATCGCTTATTGGTACAATGTAAATTCAGAGTCAGTAATGCTGATGATGCAAAAAAACATAGATTGTCCATGTGGATAGCTGAAAGAGGAAGCCTTCGGTTTCTAATGGTTCACTGTCCTCAAGCAGTGTTTTGTGCACAAAATGTTATATAACATCAAATTCAGGTTAAGATGTATATAAAACATAAATAAAGTTCATGTCTAGACTTGGATTCTATCCCCAAGATATCTCATTATGTATATGCAAGTATTCCAAAATCAGAAGAAATTATTCTAGAAATCTAAAGTGCTTATGTTTCCAAGAGTTTCAGATAAAGGTTACTCAACCTGTTCTTCAATCAGAGGAGTAAAGAAAAAAAAGAGACTGAAAGAATATATTTGCAAATTTCATGATTAAAGGAAGTACATCATTTTGATGTAGAAGAGCAAAAGAGAAAACAACAAAACAGCATTCTGTTTGTCAGGTTAATAAATTAAATGAAATGAAGAAGACAATGTTAAAAGATATTTCAGTAAATACATAATAAATTTGATGAAGTGATTCTTCCCAAAATGAAAACGAAATAAATAAAATTAGTTGCTGAAATCAGCACAAAAACTCTCATAAAATTTTTAATTCAATAGAAGTTTTTAACAGATATGGAATGTGTACATTTGACTGGTTATAGGAAAGCTTAGCCTATTACACAAAATGGAAAATCAGTTTTAGATAGAGAGTTTGTTTTAAAAAAAGAAATATTCAGTTGAAGAAAGCTTTCAGAAATTTATGAGAGAAGATTAGTAAAGAATATTTTATTTTATTTTAAAGAGAAAGATCTCAAGTAAGCTATTAAACAGTTGTCTGAAGGATAGAAGATATTTCTAACATTAATTGATTAAAAATTTCAAAAATATAAGCATTGTTCTTTGGCTTTCAATGAGACATGAGTTAAATGATACTCCTCAATTAATATCTAATTTTACAAAGAAATGCTCTAAACAAGCATTCTCATTTAATTAAGTGAAGTCATAAATATTTTTGAATCTATTACTTATGTCAAAGAAAAGGCCTCCTAGATATGAAAATGTTATTACCTATCATAATAGCTGATGCTCCAGCTATGTGAGGCAAAATTTCACACTTATTGGAATGTTAAAACAAAAGATTAAGTTGCTCTTATCATTTTGTTTTACTATTAGAAACACAAAGAAGATATCTGTGCTCCATTTTTGGAAACAAACTTAATGAAAAGTTTCATTGATATTGTTTGTTAAAATTATTTAATATATGCATGCAAATATTTGAATCATCAATTTATGTAAATTTTGAAATTAACAGAAGATAGTCAATTAATTTAATGATACTGTGCCTTTTGCCAAAGATCATTATTTGAGTTGTGGAGTTTCACAAGAATTTTTGTTCCATAATCTACGAAGAAGATTTTCTTGACACAAGAGAAATGTACATATTGCCAATATAAATAATGAAGAACCAAAGCCATCCAAGTGATTTATGCTTTCTCACTAATATCTCACTAATATGGATGAATAAAATAATGTGAAATTCCAAGAGACAGGGGCCACAGTTATTTGTAACCCAGGTAGGTAGGTAGATACTGTAATGTATGTAAACATTGAAATTTATCACAGTACAAATTTATTATAATAACATACATATTTTTCTGACATGAATAAACATACAGAATACCTTCATTGCAATAGACAGTGTTATATAAATTGGTGAAAATCTACTTTTCAAGAAAAGTGTAATGAATTACTTGCTAATATTGATAAACTTAAAAGTTGATTTTATTTTATTTATTTATTTTTTTTTTTTTGAGACAGAGCCTCAAGCTGTCACCCTGGGTAGAGGGCTGTGGCATCACAGCTCACAGCAACCTCCAATTCCTGGGCTCAAGCGAATCTCCTGCCTCTGCCTCCCAAGTTGCTGGGACTACAGGCGCTGGCCACAACGCCTGGCCATTTTTTGGTTGCAGCCACCATTGTTGTTTGGTGGGTCCAGGCTGGATTCGAACCCGCAAGCTCAGGTGTACGTGGCTGGCGCCTTAGCCCGTTGAACCACAGGCGCCGAGCCTTAAAAGTTGATTTTAATTCATCAAATACTGGTTTGAATTTGGTGTTAACACTACTTATTTGACTAAAGAGTCAGTAGGTTGATTGAACTTGAGGAAGCATATTTTGAAACTTGCATGATTTTACTTTGAAGTTAAAAAAGTTTTCTTTAAATAGATAAATGCATTTTGTCTTTGTGGATGCAAATATTAAAGCAAAATATTTTATTAATTCTTTAATTGGAAAATGTTTATGTATGCTTGGAGCAACTCAGATATTGCACTTATTTTTTCAAATGTAAACTTACGACATTTAAATACAGATAGAAATAGTTTCTATGTAAACAGTATTTAAATTAAGTTACATAGACATATAAAATAAGTAGATTTCAAAGAATGTATTTTAAGAATTTTTTTTTTTTTTTTTTGAGACAGAGCCTCAAGCTGTTACCCTGGATAGAGTGCTCTGGCATTACAGCTCACAGCAACCTCCAATTCCTGGGCTCAAGTGAGTCTCCTGCCTCTGCCTCCCAAGAAGCTGGTACCATAGGCGCCCACCACAGCACTCAGCCATTTTTTGGTTGCAGTCATCATTGTTGTTTGGCAGGCCCAGGCTGGATTCGAACCCGCCTGCTCAGGTGTACGTGGCTGGCGCCTTAGCCCGTTAAGCCACAGGCGCTGAGCCTCAAAGATAGTATTTTAAAAAACACCTTATCTTTATTTCTTAAGATAAAATTATTAATATAAATACATTGGTTTTAACATATTACTAAAATTATTTTTCAATTATATATGTGCTTCATTTAATTATGTATGTCCTATTGGATGATGCTTTTATAAAGCATGATTATTTGTGTGAAATCAATGCCTAGGTGAATTATTCCAATGATGTTTATAGAATTTCTGAACTGGAAATGATTTCTAGAGCACTAGGAATATACAAGTATGTGGGGTTTTTTTTAATTTTACAATTGCTTGGCTTTATAATCATGTGTATCTTCATATTAAAAAAATGAACACTATATTAAATTTTAATTAAATAGCTCTTAAAGATCTAGAATACAAAAGATGAAATTATTTAACTTGAGTCGAAAAAAGCAAATGATAAGTTATAATTATTTACTTATTTGTTTCATTATATTAAAAAATGGAGTTGACTACATTAGTTTCTATAACCATTTTGCTAAGTCAAGAGAAGATGAAATAATAAATGTTGCTATAGTTGTCTTCATCTTTTTACATTTTTTTCCCCCCTCCATATTCTGAGGGTTTTTTTGGCAGTTTTTGGCCAGGGCTGGGTTTGAACTTACCACCTCCGGCACATGGGGCCAGCACCCTACTCCTTTGAGCCACAGGTACCGCCCCCTCCATATTCTTTTACTGCAGAAAATTTAAAACTTATACACAGAAAATAGAATAGTATAGTAAACTTCTTGATTCATTGGTCAATCTTTTCTTTATTTTGAGATAGTCTCACTCTGTTTCCCTGGGTAGAGTGCCACGGCATCATCGTAGCTCACAGCAACCTCAAACTCTTGGACTTGAGCAATCCTCTTTCCTCAGTTTCATGAGCAGTTGGGGCTACAGGTGCTCACCAGGACACCCAGCTAGTTTTGTTGTTGTTGTTTGGTTGGTTGGTTTTTGTTGTTGTTGTTTGTTTGTTTGTTTTCTATTTTTAGCAGAGCCAGGTTTCACTCTTGTTCAGACTGATATTGAACTCCTGAGCTCAAGTAATCCTCCCACCTTGGCCTCTCAGAGAGGTAGGATTACAGGAGCGAACCACCATGCCCTGACCCATTAGTCAGACTTGTCTCATTTATACACATATCCGAGTAACTTCTTCTATCCTTGGTAATAATTTGCTTTGTTTTGTTTTCATTTTCTCTATGGTTTTTTTTTATTTACTTTTAAATTCAATATCTTATAGGAGTACATATGGTTACTTAGTCTGCTTTTGTACATGTTAAGTCAAGCTTGTAAGTGTGACCTCCATCCACTGCTACCTTTTTTTTCTGAAGAGGGTCCTAGTGCCATGGATTATAAACTAAATACTGAAAAGCAATTCTTGGTAAATTTCTTTTCTTTTCTTTTTTTTTTTTTTGCAGTTTTTGGCCGGGCCCCAGTTTGAACCTGCCACCTCCGGCATATGGGGCTGGCACCCTACTCCTTTGAGCCACAGGTGCTGCCTGGTAAATTTCTTTCTTTTTTTTTTTTTTTTAAACAACAGAAATTTATATCTGACAGTTCAGGAGGCTAGAAATCCAAGTTCTTGGTAAATTTCATTTAATTCCTTCAAATAATAAATACATAAAAATACCTTCTTTTGTTTTCTGAAGATATCATTTGAAGAATATTTGTATCAGTTTATTTTGAAATATTTTCTAAATATAATTTCAGGATGACATAGGTTTTAAATTTTATCAAGTTACATTTTTTTTATCCAGTTACTTTTCATGATTCTTACATGTGTAAAAGAATAAGTCTCAAAACTCCTACAGTTTAATTCCCTATGTAGCAAGTATTTAGGAATATTACCTGTAAGAATAAAAGCAACACATTCTCATCCATGTTAGAATACTAAATCAGATCACTCACTTTTCTGCTATTTCTTAATGAAATACTAATAATGAATGTTATTGCCTAAATAAAATTCACCTATCTTGATACTAACTATTAGTGTCCTTATAATCATTGTAATCCTACCACGGTCAGCATAACACAGAAATTCCTTACAGGGCATATAGATGCTTACTAAAAACAGGTCAATTTCTTCCTAAAATTTTAAAAAATAAAGCATATTTGAAAGAATTATATTTATTTATAAGTAACATATATAAAATAAGTTTTATGACTACAGAATATTTTTAAATAAAATAGTAATTAAACAAGTTAAATTAAAATTCCAAACCTAGAATACTACAAATTGTTCTTGGATTATTTTTCTTCTCTAACATACAGAAGATAAATTTGAGAGAAAAAGAATCAACACTGAAATTGATAGTTAGAACCTGAATCATTACTGAAAAGGGCTTCAGAATTTGAGTTTCAATTAATGTCTTCATCATGAGAATCAATTTAAGTGTCTCCTTTTTTAAAATTTTTGTTAAAAGCATTTAACATTTTACAAGTTTCTCTTACGTTACCCAATAAAGTATTCAAATGTATTTATTTTCTCCTATTATGATATTGTTAAATGACTGAAAAGGAACATTTTGATTTTAAAGTCAATATAAATTCTTGGCAGTAGTATTAAATGTGATAGAGTATTGAGAGGCATCTAAAAGAAACACAACATAGAAAACTCTAAATTTGGTCTCTTCTTACAGCATTTTTCATAGTATTGTTAGTGAGAAGCTGGAGTGAAGTTATCGTGCTCGGTGTCATTCATTTCAATTTTCTTCTAATAATAATTTTAACATTGTTTTTAATAGAAACAAAGCCATGATAAATTCTAGCTAGACATTAATATCAATTTTCACTTTATTAATATAAGAAAAGTTTTGAAGCAGTCTTATTCTGTGAAGTGTAAGGGTAGAGAGAGATGTGTTTCCCCTCGACCTACATGGCTCTGTGTGTGCACGTGTGAGTCTGTGAATGTCTGTGCCTCCATACCACCTCAGTTTTGGGAATACTTGTACTCTGAATGTCGTAATATGACAGATACAGAATCTTAGCAACACAGAACTGAGAATACAAGTAATTTAGAGACACGAATCTGAATCGAATACAAGTAATTTAGAGACACGAATCTAATCGTTCTCACTAATGATACTACTCCTAAAATAAAAGAAGTTAGACCTAAGAAAGAAAAGAGGCACAGAGGTCAAAACTTGTGGAAATTGTAAAACTGGGGACAACAAACTGGTTGTTAGGCAGATGTTTAAGTTTGGTAAGGAACATAATACTAAGTAGGGAATAACTGGAGTTTCAGGAACTCAGACCAATTCTGCAAATTGTATCAGTCAGGAAGACTTTAATAAGATCTTCAATCAAAGATAACACAGGCATTTCCCCAAAATATAGCTGGAGTGCTAATTAAATGTACACTGGCATACATAGATACACGTATACATTCTTATGTAAAAATATAAATGCATGTATTAATATCAAAATTAGTGAAGGACTATGTTTTGGTGTTCATAATCGCCCAAATTTTTGAAGGAAAAATGTGGACGTCTGTTATATAGGTGGGGTGGCTCAGGAAAGGGGGGAGTCCAGCGGGCCTCCTGAGGCCATGAGGTCCTGATGGGAGTCGAAGGCTTTGAGTAGGGACAGCGGAATGGGCAGGGAAGAAGGAGGAGGTCAGTCAGCGAGTCTGAATGGGCTCTGCTGGGAGGGTTAGTGGACACCAGCATGTCCTGTGCTGTCCACGACTGTTGCTGGTGGGAGGGACTGCCCTAGGGACAAGGAGAATAGAGCACGTAGGTGGGAATAAAGGCGCTTAACCGAGGCCAGACAGCTAGGCTTAAAGGACTCTGTTTACCAGCAAGGTTCAGCCGGGCAGATAAGACTTAAAAGCCCTTCAGCAGCCAAGTTGAGGCAGCAGCAACACGTTTGGGACCCTTTCATTGTATTAGAAGCTTTCCTAGCTTCTGTAACTGCTACTTTCTCTTACCTGTGGTCGGTGAATTCATTCTTCGATTCCTGAAACCAAGAATCCAGCCATAAGAAGAGAAATTCAGTGTCAGTCCCTCCTGGGCCCACAGGGCATATGGGATTCCAGTAGGAGAGGGTCTGGGATCAGGGGGAGCAGCCGTGGCCTCCCTCAAGTATCAATGCGGGTGGGCGGGAGAGGCAGAGAGGGCTGGCCAGGTAGGTCACAGCCAGCAGGGTAAGGGCGGAGGCCGGAAGCCCAGCCGCCTGAAGGGACCAGGGAGCCTCGCACAGGCCCATCGACCGCTCTGGCTGCCTGAGGACTGAGCGCCTCCGCAGCACCCCCTCCCCTGCTGACCACATCCGTGGACATCGTACCCTCACCCCCGTGTGACGGGGAGGGAAGGACCCCACGAGGGAACCAAGGGGTCGACTTCGCAGATTGGGTGGCTGAGGGGAGGACAGTGAGGTCTACTTATGTTCCAGGGAGCATTTGCCCTCCCTAGATTTATCTCTCTTGACGAAAAACCAGCCACTTTCTCTAGGGGCATTTTCCTGAAAGATTGGAACAAAAATGTGGATGTATTATCTGACAAAAATGTGGATGTATTATCTGACAAAAATGTGGGTGTATTATCTGACAAAAATGTGGGTGTATTATCCGCCGGAGCACATTTTGCATGGTAAAATATGATAACCAGCAGTCATCAAGAGGTACATAGGAGGTGCTCAAAAATGTAGATTCCCCAAATTTACCATCATTGTGCCCCCTTGTAACATTATAAAACTCTGATATACAATAGGCTACCGAATTTGTCCTCATTCTGATCCCCAGAGCCTGTGCATGCTTTCATCCTAGGCATAGGAGAATTGGAATTGCAGATGTAAATAGAATTAACCAATTCCGAGATAGGAGAGTATCCCTTGTTATTTGTGTGGGTTCAAGGTTTATAAGAATTTGTAAAAGGGAAGAGGAAAAAGTAGTGTCACAGAGACGTGTTATGAATAAAACCTTGTAAGTTACTTGTGACTTTGAGGACACAAAATCTTCACAGTCCAGGGAACGTGAGAAGCCCCTAGAAATCAGAAAGACAAGAGAATAAATTTTCTCCTACAGTCCCCAAAAAGGGACATAATAAGGTGAGCATCTAATGTTTTACCCAATGAGACCTTTATCAAATTTATGACTTCCAGAACTATGAAATGATATATTCATATTAATTTAAACCATTATGTTTAGTCCTTTATTAATATTGTTATATTAGCAATAGAGAATGCAGTTACCCACCACCCATTCTCCTCCTTTTGATCTTATTTCTGGCAATGTCTGGCTTCCACTTTAGAATCTCAAAATATGAAATACTTGGCATTCCATGGATGCTTAGAGCTGTGATATTAGTATGTGGCCCATTTCTGATCAATGAGTCTTGAGTAATAAAGTTAAACTAACACACCCTGAAAATACTTCTTTCTTAAAAAAAATCATAAAAAAAATTTAAAATAAAAATAAAATGACCAAAATAAATACCAGTGGTTTCTTGGCTGGTGATGTTCCAGTCCCTAAGTAATGCTGAGAAATGTGACATCAGAGGATAGAGGACCAGAAACATAAAATAACCCTACTGGTGAGCTTCTCATTGTAAGAGATAATTTTGTGTTCCTACTACTTAACTCATTTTGACTTGAAGATATTCTTTCTGGTCACTGAAATCAATCCAGTTGACAAAATTTCCAAATACTCTACTAGGAATCAATATTAAATATAATTCTGAATTTACTTATCTGTAATATCAGTTTTGAAATATTTTCCAGAATGAAATAATAATAGTCTGCCATTGCTTTATTTTAATATCACTGCTGAACTTTGATTTTCATGAGAAATTCACTTATTTCTAATTCTTTTATGACAAAGACGCTCTGTTCCAGTGGATTCAATATTCGCCTTTGGAAAGTAAAATATTTACTAATCTCCTGTGTGAAATATTATTCTCAAGAGTCTTCAAAGCTTTCTTTCTTTAGTTATCTGCATTTAAGTACAAATGTATCTTATTTATTGCAATATTATTTGATGAGGCAAGATACATGAACTAATTTGGAGTCAATAAGAGCCTTGTTAAATATCTTTACCCTTTAAAGTTTTGGGAAAAAAAAAGAATTTGGCACATATGCAAGATAAGAATGCTGACAAGAATCTACAAATTTGTGTGCATTTGTGTAATATTTTTATTATAAGGTTTTATTTTAAGCATCAATTGCTGAGGCTTTCCTGTTTTCTATGGGGTTTAAAGAAGAAATTATCATCTTTAGTGGAGAATTCCTTCTTCCTTAGGCTAGCTGGCATAAAATTAATCAAAATTTAATATAAGATAAAAAATTCCCAATTAAACCATTCCAGGTGAAATTAGAAATAATGAATACTAGACTACCACTTTAAATGTGGGTTTTAGTGTTGCTTGGTTTATTCTTAGTGAGGTTTATCACTGTAAAGCTCAAGCCAAACTATCTTATTGTGCAATAATATAGGCATCAGTCTCCAAATCTAGTTACACTCAGCCGACAGGTAGTTATTTAGGGAGAGCATCCACAGAGAGTGAGTGGAGTCCCATCTGTTCGAGGACTGGCTGCCAGTGATAGCAAAAGATAGGGAAGATTCATCATTCTAAGTGGGGGAATCAATGGCTGAGCGCATACGGCAGGAAAGCAAGTCAAGAGAGTATTATTTTGTATTGGGGAAAAGTCAGAATGGTATTGACCCTCTCTAAGTCATGTACAATTAGATCTAGGGACATAGTTTTTATGGGGAGTGATTCACGTAACTTGTTAAAGTCATTCAAACAGCAGTTAGACGAGGCACTTCAAGTTGATACCTATCATTACAAAGAATAAAAGTATTTTCATGCAACCACTCTTCAGAGGAAAAAAGAAATGTCAATGTTGTATGACTCTCAAATCCCTCTAGTATCTTTTGAATCGAAACACACAAGTGAGCATTTAATACTCAAATATAATTTTCTTCCATAAAGCAGATGGTTTGTCTACTTGAAAAGGACATAGCTCAATCAATCATAGGATTATAGCATATCAGGAGAGTACCGAGATATTACCTAGTAAAATCTTGTCAAATTAAATATGGCTTAACAAAGCTGAGAACCTGTTTCCATGTTTAAACAAACAAACAAAAAAGGCTGTTGTAGGACTAAGGTATAAACCAGAACCAAATCCTCTTTAATTTAGTATTTCCTTCTTCTTCTACAACATCATATCATCCCAGTTAACCATTTATCAAGTAATTATATGCAGTATTTGGGAAGACATTATTATTATGTATCGAATAATAACAAAGTCATACAAATGTAACTGACTGTGGAGAACTAATTGGCTGTGGAGATTAATAACCCATATCCATTCCTCTCCTTGATATACTGCATAAACTGAAGAGTAAATATTCAATTCCTCAGAATCTCTTGTAACTGGCATTTCAAAGATCATCAGAGCTCACCCAACTGGATAAACACATAAATGTTTTGTAAGTTTATAGGAAAGCAAACATTGTACTTTTGAAACCAATATCCTGGAAGTATTTGGTGTTTCTTTGGTCCCATTAATGGAGATCTTTGTATCTATGCCACTATGCCAGGGTATTGGAACGGAGGCTTCAATTTTGAGTGAATCTAGGAGTCATGTGTAGTTTGCACTCAGACGTTGTAGGAGCATCTTTCTTCTGCTCAGTTTGCAGCTACTACATAAAGCGAATAGTCCTGTAGTCAACAAGCACAAGTGGTTTCTTCATTCCCCTTGATTGTGGCAGAGGTACCAGTTTCTCTAGCCTTCCAGTTTAGTTGTTTTTTTTGATACATCTTTCATAGAAGCTTCTATTTAGTGAGCGCATATTTTCTTTTATTAAATGCATTTTTCTCTTTCTGCTTTAAAGTTAGTATAATTGTGTTACCTATAACTGAACAAACCCTTATTAATTAAAAATGTTGAGATATCCTAAGTTTCCTAAAATATTCAGAAAAAAAGGAGTATGAAGTAACATGAATGTTAAAATAGGACTTTATAAAAAACAGGAGATAGATCTAAACTTAGACCAAAAGAAAAGCTAAGATTTTGATAGCCTAAGAGGTAAGAAAATGACAATTCAGATACAAGAAACAACCTGAACTTATGAAAGCAGAAATGAACTTTATGTATGTACTTTGCAAGAATGTCCTGATGGCCACCAGACGCAATGCCATGTGAATCATTGGATTTGAATCACTGTCGCTATTTTGTGAATACAGTAGAGACTATATTTGGGGAAAATGTCAAATATGCTATTGAATTAAAGGGGGGATTAAAATAGAGACGACCTTAAAAAACTGGAGGCTATTGAAGGAAATGGTTTTTGAAGGGTTTTGAAAGGGAGTGATGTAGTAAAAATGATATTCAAAACATAACATGGGCAGTCATATATAAGACAGCAGAGGAGCGAGACTGGAGGAATATTAAGATTAATGATGCTGGAAAGTGAGTCATAAATACCGGAGCAAGGTCTTCTAGGGAGGGATGATGTCTTTGGCATAGGAAGGATTCATTTTAGTAAAGAGTTTACTTTAGAAAATAGATAATAATAAAAGTTTTCATGTTAATATAAGACTATTATGGAAGTAAAACCATAGATATAAAGAAATGGATGTATGGAGTTAGAAAGAGAGCAAATATGTCTTAGATATAGGACTTCTCAGAAGTGAGAGACATTCTCCTCTGCAGTCTATGAGCTGCTGGTGGGGTGTAAAGCTGCAGTAACTGGCATTCAGTGAAATAGTTCACTAAGAGAATGATCAAAGTCATGGGCAGAAATAAAGCTAGATGGTATAACTGGCATGGATATCAAGTCTTCCTATGAGTTTCTATAGTCCAGATGCAGTAATTTAGAAAAAAGGATTAGATACACTAGAAATAATGTATATAAACATGGTAACTTCAGCCAATCTGGAAAAGATATAAATTATAATAAATGATAACATCAACATTTCCAAATCAACTTCAGGTTTAATATGCATGCAAAAAACTCCAAGAATGCCAGATACATGATTTTCTTATTTGTTTCCCTTTTCCTCTAATGTTTCAAGATGCAGCCCAATTTCTTGTGAAGAAGGCAGCCTCAATATCCTCAAGAGACACTGTTTCAGTCCAAGAACTCACAGGACCTCCTAAGGGGAAAGCTGACCTCGTCCCATCCCAGCTCCTTGCCATCTTGGAGAGACCTTTTACTTGGGTACACAGTTATTTCTCAAGTGTTGCCTTGACCCCATCCTCCTTCTGCCCACATAAGTTGTGAGGTCTGAAGGACATGATGGATGTTTTGGTAACCAGAGTGGAGGCTATCATTCTTAAACCCTGTTTGGAAGAATCTTAGGGAAGTGTTTCTGAGAGTAGCACTCTTGCCAGAAATCCAGTATCGAGAGAGGAAACAGCAGTAGTGCATTTGCGGAGTGAAAAGCATCAAGGGGTTGAATTAGACGGAGAGACTAATAAAGGACGTTTATAGGCTACAGTACCGGCTTTCTTTAGAGAGGAGGGAGAGGTAAACTAGTGTTGGTCTTATCTCCCCTAGAAGTACAGAGACGTCTTCCCCTTGGTATTTTCCTCCATCTTTATTGCAATCCACAGTTGTTGGTTGAAGACAGAAAATGCTCTGTCTGTATCCTCCCTCTCCCCTGTAAACCTTTATGTTGACAGTGTTCTAATTCTTTTTTCCTGAAGCATAGTTTTGTGTTTAATAAAGACATCTGTAAACAATTATGAAACTGTCAAGAAACTAGGAATTTAAGCTAGAGAGAAGACAGCAGGCTGAAATTTGGGAACCTGGATTTAATGGAATCCTAAGACAGCAGTATAGGCAGACCCTGAGAAGCTTTTTCCCAGCAAATTACTAATTCTGTGTAAAATTACCATATCTACAGATGGAAGAGGATGCATCGAGCTGTAAATAGGGTTTTTAATTGCTAAGTAATCTCCACTGTCCATCACTCACACCTCTGCATCCGAATGAACACTCTACTGTGGGCAGTTCTTTTCAAGGCTCGAAAAACAGACTAAGAGAGGGAAGTTTTGAAGCAGAAAAGTATAGATAATAGGTTATGTTGAGGATGGCTTCTACTGCACTGAGTTTGAACTTGTCATTGACCCAGGGATGGCAGGGGACATCAATGACTCAGAGAATTTCCCCCACTTACATGCATCCCTACGACTGCAGTAGGTGATTTGCAGGGTAAGTCCAGCCTGAAATGAGGTAGAGACCTTTGTTAGAATTAGGATTACCTGAGCAATGACAACTGAGAATGACAGCAAAGACATAATCGATACACTGTATTTTGTGTTTTGCAGATTTTTTCATCCAAAATTTTGTGTAATGCAGATTATTTTGTCTTAAGTTTTGGGGGGGAAAGAAGGATGCACATTATACATAGGCAATACTAATTTTCCATGTTTATGTAAAAATTTTTAATTCTTTCATTCATGTTTATGAATTAAAAGTG
The DNA here is from genome assembly GCA_963573935.1 of Arctocebus calabarensis. Taxonomy (NCBI): domain Eukaryota; kingdom Metazoa; phylum Chordata; class Mammalia; order Primates; family Lorisidae; genus Arctocebus; species Arctocebus calabarensis. The sequence continues at coordinate 1,712 of CAUYON010075200.1, read as the reverse complement.
TAACTCCAGAAAACAATAACAATTATCAGTATGCAAAACAATACCCTGGAATATGACAATTGGTAATCAATTTTGTTAAACTTCTGACTAACTTGCAACACAGCCTTTTCAGTCAACAAAGAATGACATGTGTCTCTTCATACACTTTAGGTGGGAACTAGTGATTTAGCTGATAACTTTACAAAAATTATTGGCAAATCCCTTTGGGAAAGGTCAGAATGGTTTTCATACACTGCAAGCTTTAAGATAACATTTATTAAGTATGCTAAAGAGCATGGCAACTGAGCTGCCAAAAGATGCTTTGGGCCTTCTCCCACCTGATGACAGAGTCAGCAGGTTATAGAAGCTGCAGGAAGAAAATCTTTTTCAGGTGCCCAAACTCAAGAAAGCACTTTGAAACCTCCACGGGTTATAGATGTGGAGCCGGAGGTGAAGACCTGCGTTCCTGAGCAGCATTAAACTGAGATCTCCATTTCAAACAAGATGATACAAGAAGAGAGTTACAGAACTGTAAGAGAAAGAGACATTGATAATTTCTTGGGGACACCTAAACAGTGCTTTACTTTAGGAAAAGAGAACGTTGGAACAAAATGTGCCCCCAAATTTACAGCAGCTAGGAGATTCACATTTGGGAATTTTATTCTTATGCTATGAATCCTTGAAAGACTTACAATTTTTTTTTTCTTTTTTGTTACTTTTTTTATTGTTGGAGATACATTGAGGGTACAAGAAACCAGGTTACAATGATGGCATTTGTTAGGTAAAGTCCTTCTTACAATCATGTTTTGCCCCCAAAAGGTGTGGCACACACCAAGACCCCACGCCCCTCGCTCCTTCCCTCTCTCTGCTTTTCCTTTTCCCACCCTTCCCTCATTCTTTCTTTCTCTGCTCTCCCCTTCCCTCACCCCCACCATGTCAATAATTGTCATTAATTGTCCTCGTATCAAACTTGAGTACATGGGATTCATGCTTCTCCATTCTTGTGATGCTTTACTAAGAATAATATGTTCCACTTCCATCCAGGTTAATACAAAGGCTGTAAAGTCTCCATTTTTTTTTTTTTTTTTTGAGACAGAGTCTCAAGCTGTCACCCTGGATAGAGTGCTGTGGCATCACAGCTCATAGCAACCTCCAATTCCTAGGCTCAAGTGAGTCTCCTGCCTCTGCCTCCCAAGTAGCTGGGACTACAGGCGCCCGCCACAACGCCCAGCCATTTTTTGGTTGCAGCCATCATTGTTGTTTGGTGGGCCCAGGCTAGAATCGAACCCACCAGCTCAGGTGTATGTGGCTGGCGCTTTAGCCTATTGAGCCACAGGCGCCGAGCCAAGTCTCCATTTTTTTTTAATGGCTGAATAGTATTCCATGGTATATATTTACCACAGCTTCTTAATCCGTTCCTGGGTTGGTGGGCATTTAGGGTGTTTCCACATTTTGACAATTATAAATTGAGCTGCAATAAACAGTCTAGTGCAAGTATCCTTATGATAAAAGGATTTTTTTCCTTCTGGGTAGATGCCCAGTAATGGGATTGCAGGATAAAATGGGATGTCTAGCTCGAGTTCTTTGAGAGTTCTCCATACTTCTTTCCAAAAAGGTTGTATTAGTTTGCAGTCCCACCAGCAGTATAAAAGTGTTCCCTTCTCTCCATATCCACCCCAGCATCTGCAGTTTTGAGATTTTGTGATGTGGGCCATTCTCACTGGAGTTAGATG
>CAUYON010075197.1:0-22915 GCA_963573935.1 Arctocebus calabarensis | reverse complement strand
TATACAATCTGAACTATTTTCATCAAACTGATTAACATAGCCTTCATGGCATTTTCTTAGTTATTGTATGAAGACATTTGTATTCTGCATTTAGTAAGGTTTGCCTGTACCCTTCTAAGATGCACCATAGGTGTGGCCCCTCCAATCACCCACCCTCCATCCCAACCTCGCCCCTCCTCTACCCTCCCTTGCCCCTTTAACTATATTCTTGTGCTATCGTTGGGTTATAGCCATCATATGAAATCCATAAATTAGCTTCAAAGTAGGACTGAGTACATTGGATACTTTTTCTTCCATTCTTGAGATACTTCACTAAGAAGAATATGTTCCAGCTCTATCTATGTAAACATGAAAGAGGTAAAGTCTCTATCTTTATTTAAGGCTGTGTAATATTCATGGTATACAAGTACCACAGTTTATTAATCCATTCGTGGGTCGATAGACACTTGGGCTTCTTCCATAACTGAGCAATTATGAATTGGGCAGCAATGGACATTCTGGTACAGATGACTTTGTTATAATGTGATTTTTGGCCTTCTTGGTATATACTTAGTAAAGGAATTATAGGATCAAATGTTAGGTCAATTTTTAGATCTCTAAGTATTCTCCAAAGATCCTTCCAAAAGGAATGTATTAGTTTGCATTCCCACCAGCAGTGTAGAATTGTTCCCGTTTCTCCACATCCATGCCAACATCTCTGGTTTGGGGATTTTGTGATGTGGGCTAATATTACTGGAGTTAGGTGATATCTCAAAGTAGTTTTGATGTGCATTTCTCTGATGATTAAGGATGGTGAGCGTTTTTTCATGTGTCTGTAGGCCAGGAGCCTGTCTTCTTTAGAGAAGTTTCTCTTCAAGTCCTTTGCCCAACCTGAGATGGGATCACTTGTTCTTTTCTTGCTAATAGGTTTGAGTTCTCTGTGGATTCTAGTCATTAAACCTTTGTCAGAGGCATAACCTGGAAGTATTTTCTCCCATTCTGAGGGCTGTCTGCTTGATATACTTACTATTTTCTCAGCTGTACAGAAGATTTTTAGTTTGATCAGGCCCCAGTAGTGTATTTTTGATGCTGCTTCAATTGCCTGGGGACTCCTCCTCATAAAATATTCACCCAAGCCAATTCCTTCGAGAGTTTTCCCTGCACTTTCTTCTAGAATTTTTATAGTTTCATGTCTTAAAGTTAAATCTTTAATCCAGTGAGAGTCTATCTTAGGTAATGGTGAAAGGTGTGGGTCCAGTTTCAGTCTTCTACAGGTCGCCAGCCAGTTCACCCAACACCATTTGTTAAATAGGGAATCTTTTTCCCCACTGAATGTTTTTAATTGACTTGTCAAAGATCAAATAGTGGTAAGTAGCTGGATCCATCCCTTGGTTCTCCATTCTGTTCCAAACATATACTTGTCTGTTTTTGTGCCAGTACTGTGCTGTTTTGATCACTATTGATTTATAGTAGAGTCTCAGGTATGGTAGCATGATTTTTCCTGCTTTGTTTTTATTTCTGAGTAATGTCTTGGCTATTTGAGGTTTTTTCTTATTCCATATAAAACGAAGTATTATTTTTTCAAGATCTTTAAAATATAACAATGGAGCTTTAATAGGAATTGCATTAAAATTATACATTGCTTTGGGTAGTATAGACATTTTAACAATATTGATTCTTTCCAGCTAAGAGCATGGTATGTTTTTCCATTTGTTAACAATTTCAGCTATTTCTTTCCTTAAAGTTTCATAGTTCTCTTTATAGAGATCTTTCACATCCTTTGTTAGGTAAACTCCCAAATATTTAATCTTCTTTGGCACTACTGTCAATGAAATCAAGTCCTTGACTGTTTTTTGAGCTTGGCTGTTGTTGGTATATATAAAGGTTACAGATTTATGGGTGTTGATTTTGTAGCCCAAGACATTGCTGTATTCCTTGATCCCTTCTAAAAGTTTTGTAGTAGAATCCCTGGTGTTTTCCAGATATACAGTCATATCATTTGTGAAGAGTGAAAGTTTGATCTCTTCTGACCCTATGTGGACACACTTCATCGCTTTTTATTCCCTAATTGCAATGGCTAAAACTTCCATTACAATGTTGAAGAGCAGAGGAGACAATGGGCAACCTTGCCTGGTACCCGATCTAAGTGAAAATGATTTCAGTTTAACTCCATTCAATACGATATTGGCTGTGGGTTTGTTGTAGATGGCCTCTATCAGTTTAAGAAATGTCCCTTCCATACCAATTTTTTTAAGTGTTCTGATCATGAAGGGATGCTAGATATTGTCAAAAGCTTTTTCTGCATCAATTGGGAAAATCATATGGTCTTTGTTTTTTAATTTGTTTATGTGCTGAATTACATTTATAGATTTACATATATTGAACCAGTCTTGAGATCCTGGGGTAAAGCCCACTTGGTCATGGTGTATAATTTGTTTGATGTGTTGTTGAATTCTGTTTGTTAGGATCTTGTTGAATATTTTTGCATCAATATTCATTAGTGATATTGGTCTATAATTTTCTTTTCTTGTTGGGTCTTTCCCTGGTTTAGAGATCAAGGTGATATTTGCTTCATAGAATGTGTTGGGTAGTATTCCTTGTTTTTCTGTATTTTGGAAGAGGTTTAGTAATATAGGTACTAGTTCTTCTATAAATGTTTGGTAGAATTGTGACGTGAAGCCATTTGGTCCCAGACTTTTCTTAGGGAGATTTTTTATTATTGATCCTATTTCAGAATTGATATAGGCCTATTCAACATTTCCACTTCATTCTGCCTAAGTCTTGGTTGGTGGCGTGCTTCCAAGTATTAGTCAATTTCCTTCAGATTTTCAAATTTCTGAGAGTAAAGTTTCTTGTAATATTCTTTAAGGATTTTTTTAATTTCTGAGGGGTCTGTTGTTATTTCATCTTTACCATTTCTGATTGATGAAATTAGACATTTTACTCTTTTTTTCCTGTTTAAGTTTAGCCAAAGGCTTATCTATTTTATTGATCTTTTCCAAAAACCAACTTTTTGATTTATTGATGTGTTGTACAATTCTTTTGTTTTCAATTTCATTTAATTATGTTCTAATTTTGGTTATTTCTTTTCTTCTGCTCAGTTTGAGTTGGAATTTTCTTCCTTCTCCAGTTGCTTAAGGTGTCCCATTAAGTTGTTAACTTCCTGTCTTTCCATTTTCTTGAGGAAGGCTTGCAGTGCTATAAATTTCCCTTGTAGGATTGCCTTTGCAGTATCCCAGAAATTCTGATAATTCACATCTTTGTTGTCATTTTGTTCCAAAAATTTGGTAATTTCCTTCTTAATCTCATCTATGACCCATCTATCCTTTAGCATAAGGTTATTTAGCTTCCATGTTTTTGTATGAGTATGCAGATTCCTGTTGTTATTGAGTTCAACTTTTATTCCATGTTTGTCTGAGAAGACACAAGGAATAATTTCTATTTTTTTTAATTTTCTGAGGTTAGACTTGTGGCCTACTTTATGATCAATTTTGGAGTATGTTCCGTGGGCTGATGAGAAGAATGTGTATTCAGTTTTGTTGGCATGAAATGTTCTGTAGATGATATTGAATGATTAAGTTTAAATCTGGAATCTTTGCTTAGCTTCTTTTTGGAGGATCTATCCAGCACTGCTAAAGAGGTGTTAAAATGTCTGACTACTATGGAGCCTAGAGATAATCAAGTTGCTAAGGTCTTTTAGAGTTTCTCTTATAAATTGAGGCACATTCTGTTTGGGTGCATAAATATTAACAATTGAAATCTCATCATATTGAGTAGTACCTCTAAGAAATATGAAGTGTCCATCCTTGTCCTTCCTTATTTTGGTTGATTTGAAACCTATTTTGTCTGTGAATAGGATTGCAACACCTGCTTTTTTCTGCTTTCCATTTGCCTGGAGCATAGATGACCATCCCTTCACCTTGCATCTATATTTATCTTTTAAGGTAAGCTGAGATTCTTCTATGCAGCAGATATCTGGCCTGAGTTTTTGTATCCAGTCAGGCAACCTGTGGCTTTTTAAAGGACAATTTAACCCATTCACATTAATTGAGAATATTGATAAGCCTTTTGAAAGTCTGGTGGACATTTTGAATCCTTTCACAACTGTGGAAGTAGAAATTTGATCATAAGTTTCTAAGTGGATTTACTTTTGTGGTGAAGGATTATGCTGATCCTTATGGAAGATAGGGCTGAGAACCTCCTGGAGAGCTGGTTTAGTTATGGCAAATTCCTTCAACTTGTGGATGTCATTAAATTATTTAATTTTTTCATCATAAATGATACTCAGTTTTGTTGGATACAGGATATTGGGTTGAAAGTTATTTTTTTTTAGGAGATTAAAAGTCAATGATCACCCTCCAGCTTGAAATGTTTCGGCAGAGAAATCTTCAGTTATTCTATAATGTTCTTCCCTTTGTAGATTATGGTTTTCTTATGTCTGGCTGCTTTCAGAATTTTCTCTTTCATATTAACTTTAGTGAAATTTATTATGATGTGTCTAGGAGATGTCTTATTCGGGTTAAGTCATGCTGGAATTCTCAAACTGTCTGCTATCTGAATTTCAGAATCTCTTGGTATGTCTGGAAAGTTCTCTTTCATAATCTCATGAGGAAGAGACTGTGTCTTGTGGAGCTGTTTCATGGCTTTCGGGGATCTCTATGAGGTGAACATTGGTTTTCTGTGAATTATCCCAGAGCTCTCTGGGAGAGTGATCTGTTTTTGCCTTCCATTTCTCTTCCTATTTGGAGGTTTGGGAGTATTCGAAAGCTTTGTCTTCCATGTCAGAAATCCTTTCTTCTGCTTGCTCCTTTCTGTTACTGAAGGATTCTACTGTATTTTTCAGATCTGTGAGGGCTGCAACTTCTTGTCTCAATGTGTCAAAATCTTTGGTCATTTTGTCTTTGAATTCATTGAATTCTTGAGACATCTTTTGGGTCATCTTTTGGATTACTTCTTGAAATTCTAATTCCATCTTTTCCTCCATTCCACTGATCTCATTTGCCCTCCAGGTTTTGAATTTGATTTCTGACATCTCAGCCATTTGCCTATGCACGGGATCTTGTGCTGTGTCTACCTTTCCATTCTTTGGAGGAGTTGATCTACTCTGATTATTCATATTGCCAGAGCTTTTCCATTGATTTCACCCCATGAGTGTTTTTCACTGTTGCCTCTGGCCATCTTCAGAGTTGGGAAGATGTCTCTCCAAGATTAGTCTCTGGCAGGATCACTCTATTGGTGCTTGAACTTTGTTTGGAGTGATCCTGTGTAGCTCCTCTAGGACTGCCCCAGCCAGGGAGTCTGGCTGTGGGACCAGCTCTGAAGTGTGGCACACCCAGATCCAGCAGCAGTCCGGGGTATGGTGCACATGGTTCTGGGAGTGCCATGTGCCCATTGACTTTGGCAAAGAGATCCCACAGCTCTGGCAGTCTCTGGCCAGGAGGAGGGATCCACACACAGGCAGGGAGGGCTCCATAGGGAGAGGCCCAGACCTGTGGCTTCTGGAATCCCTGGCCAGATGGGCGGAGCCAGGTCAGAGGCAGGGAGGGTAAGGGGCGGAGAACGCAAGTTGCATAGCCCCTGGAGTCCATGGCTGGAGGCAGGCATGCTGAGGCCTGGCAGGCACTGCATGCGGGCCCCATTTCCTACAGAGTCCCTGGCCATGGGTGGTGGTGCCAAGACCCTACCCGTGTGGGGCGTGGGTCTGCACACTCACTGAGGGAGTTCCTGGCTGGGGGCAGACTTGTGGGGGCCTGGCAGTCATCAGCAGAGTACCTGGCATAAGGTGGGCCTTTTTGAGGCCTGGCAGGCTCAGGATGCGGGGCGCATGGTCACCAGAGGACTTCCTGGCTGGGGGTGGACCCGTGGAGGCCCTGCAGGTGCCAGATGAAGGCCAGGGTGGTCACCAGGGGAATCCCTGGCTGGGGAAAGACCTGTGGATGCCTGGTGGTCATTGGTGGAGTCTCTGTTTGAAACCTGACCTTCGGAGTACCATCAAACGTGGTATTGGGGGACCCACTGGGTTGCTGGGGGAGTTCCTCACCAGGGGTGGGGCCTGCAGAGGCCCTGAAGGTGCCAGGTGCTTGCTCATGTGGTCACTGCGGTAGTCCCTGGTGGGGAGTGGGCCTGCAGAAACCTGGTGGTGCCTGCAAAGTCCCTGGCTGAAGGCGGCCTGCAGAGGCCCTGCAGGCTCTGGGCCAGGGTTGTGCGGTCACGGGAGTCCCTTGCAGAGGCCTGGCAAGCACCCCGCAGTTGCTGGGGGTAGTTCCTGCCTGCCTGGATAGTTCCTGGGTGGGGAGTGGGCCTGCAGAGGTCTGGCATTCGCCAGTGAAGTCCCTAGCAGAAGGCAGGCCTGAGGAGGTCCTGCGGGTGTGGAGCACAGGGCCATGCAGTCGCTGGTAGAGTTCCTGGCCAGGGGCGGGACTGTGTAGGCCTTGTTGGTGCCAGATGTAGGCCCACAGGGTCGCTGGGGGTGTCCCTGGCTGGAGGCAGGCCTGTGGGGGTGGGCGGTCTTCAGGCATGGGGCCCAGGGCCACGCAGTTGCTGGTGGATTCACTGGCTGGAGGAAGGGAGGTTTGCCATGGCTCCCTGGAGTCTTTTGCCAGTGGGGTGCTTGTTCCAGCAGGTGGGAGGGGAGTGGTGCTCATGAACCTCCTCCCTCAGTCTCAGCGGGGGTTAGGCTTCTTGTTCATCAGGTAAGTGGGGAAGGGTTTACTATAAGTTGAGAATGATGGGGAAAACTTTAGTTCAGTTTTTCTGCCTAGCAAGACTGTTCAGAGTCATATCAGGGTTGCTCTGGGGGAAGCATACCCCACTTCCCACAGCACTCTTCCATGGGGTGAGACAAGAGGTCCATAGTTTACGCTTGTCTGTAGAAAACCCACAGTAGCAAACAAAGAGAAAAAGGAAAGTAAACAGAAAAACAAAAAAAACACAGCTTTCTTGGGGAGAGGACAAACACTTTTCCTTTCAGATGAATTTTGTACCTGAAGCTTGCTTTCTCAGAGTGGCAGCTTGCCTCAGCAGAGGCAACCTGCAGTTATCACTTCTCTCTCTTGGCTGGGCTCCCAGTCTTCAGCTTAATTGGGTGGTTTCTGGAGGTTATCTTTCCTTTTGGACAGGAGCCTCTTTTGGAAGCTGCTTCCGGTCGGCCATCTTGTTCCACCCCATTTAACAATTTATTGTGAATTATTGTGTCTTGGAAAAAATCTTATGATCTATGAAACCTTGTAACTAAAATCATTACCCTTATTATGGAATAATGTTCTCATAAAAACAAAATATGAATCATTAAATATTATATTTTATAACTACATTTATGATTATAAAATAGTTATGATAAACATAGACCAAGCTATGTTTAATAATATATTTGGTCAGATAGTCATAATTTCAAGTTATTTTTCTATATAGAAATGAGATATATATTAATATTCCTTTTTACTCTTTTTGTTATATTTACATTATCTTATAAATTTTGCTTTGTTCTTTTATATGTAGATGCATGTTAAGTATTCACAGTAAGTTTTTCTTCATTGTACGTTTTCAAGATTCTCCCTAGCTTAGATTGAAGCCAGGGTTAGTATTTATTCATGTAATTGCATATATCCCAGAGCTAATTGAAGATTTTGATGTCGATATATGATTTAGGTTGTCAATGTAGCTATTGGTTGTGATGTGGATTTTTGTCATGGTTTATATTTTCATATAGAGTTGGGTAGAATATCAATAGATGATGCAATAAGGTACTCAGAAATCATTTTAAACCTTACACATCAATATTTGATGATATTCGCCTAAAGTCTTTATAAAAGTGTGTGTAATTATAGTGTTCTAATAATTATAGTTTTAATTAAAAAGAATTTAAAATTTGCTATTTTTATCCTGCATAGGAAAAAACCCAGTTCATGAACCAGGACACATCAAACCAGAAGTGGTAAAAGGGAGCTCAAAGACATGGCTTTATAGGTTGGCTTAAAAAGCAACAATGAAGTCATTTAATTGTTATAATGACTGGTAATTAAAATGGGCTTTTTGTGTAGCCAAGGATTACTTAAAAGTGATTATCTTATTTCAATTTTGGAAAGCTACTTAAGTGCATTTAAAAAATATTGTCAGAAAAATTTATAAGAAAAACATGTGGGATACTGCAAAGGCAACCCTAAGAGGGGAATTTACAGAATTAGATACCTTCATTCAGAATACAGAAGGAATAAAAGTCAACAACCTAATGGATAGTCACGAGGAATAGGAAATGGAAGAACAATCTAACCCCAAACCTAGCAGAGGAAAAGAAATGCCCAAAATCAGAGTAGAATTACATGAAATCAAGAATATATCAATCATTAGAAAAATCACTTCAAATAAAAAGTGTGCTCTTTAAAAGATTAATAAAATCAGTAAACTCTAGGCAGAATAACTAGAAAAAGAAAAGTAAGATCTCTAATAAACTCAGTCAGAGAAGAAAAAGGGGAATTAAGAATAGATACCACAGAAATACAAGCAATCTTTAACGATTACTATAAGAACTCCACACCTCTAAACACTGACAAAAATTGACTCTTGCTTGATAAAATATTTAAATTTAAGACACAAAAGAATAAAAATTCTAGGAGAAAGTGTGGGAAAATCTCTTGACAAAATTGGCCTGGGAAATAATTTTTTAAAGAAGAACCCCCTAGCAATTGCAGCAACACCAAAAATAAATAAATAAATAAATGGGACATGTTCAAACTAAAAAGCTTTTGCACAGCTAAGGATTGTTAACTAAAGTACATTACCTGGGTAGAGGACTCAACTACAACTTGAACTTTATCTCAGAAATGACAATTATGTAACATAAACATTCGTAGCCTTGTATTATTCTAAAATTTAAAAAAAAATGTAATAACCTAATAAGTTTTTCTAACATGACCTAATTCATGTTGTCTCTTTGGGGGTTCTCAAGCTTGGTCTTCATTTTATTAATATCACATATTAACTTTACAAATACATATTAAAATTGTGGGAGTTAAACAGGCTGAATTCCTCACAGACATTGTCACTCAGGTTAAAGGGCCCAGTTGGGGGAAAGTCTATGTGACTATCCCCACATGGGGAAATCACTAGCAGGCAGCTGAGGCCATAAACCTTAGACTAGAGGAAATGAAATGTCTGCCTGAAGAGATGAGACTTGCTTTCCCCACCTTTCTTCCACTTGCACAGTTATCTAGGCATGTCAGATATTCCATTACCCTATATTCTTGCTTACCCTTTACTCGACCCTCCTGGGAGATGTAATCTTCTCTCTCATTCTTAACCTTGACTGCTGTACATTCTTGCATGTGTAATCTGTTATGTACCCAATAAAAAGATTCTGAGAAACAGGACAAGTGCTACATTGTTCTCATGCTGCTACCAGACACATGAAACAGGGTATGTCCATATAAGCTTCCATTTTTATACACTAAGTTTGGTGTAAGTTTTGGGTTTTCCCCAGCACTGTCTCTTTTGCTGCCCACTGTCCCATGTTGAGTCCACTAGATGCCCAAAAAAATTAAAATATTTTTACAACTTTTCAATTTACATATGACCTTTAATAAATGTAAGTAATTATGAAAGTCAATTTTGCCCTAAGTACTTTTTCTCAGTATGATATTTCCTTTTGTCAGTTGTTAAAAAGATTTTGGTTTTTAAAGTCAGGCTTCTTCTTAATTATTCATGGATAGTTGAAACAAATACACAAATAAAAACATATGTCAACAATAAGTGGCCTATTTTGCTCTGAAAGCAAAATCACTATATAAGACTGCGTAATGTTTTCAGAATCTAGATGTTTTTCTCACACTACATATGGTAAACATGAGTGTTAACCTACAGAGAGAAAAATTACTAATGGCAAGAAATAATTTTATTCCTTTAAATAACATCTGTGTGATATAAAATGGTTAAAGCAGGTTTCCATGTGCTTAATGTAAGGATGTATGTCATACTTAATCCTTAGATTGGAGAATATACCAAATAGGGGGATAGAAGAGAAGGAAATGAACTTACTTGTGCTGTAGCAATGGCTCTAATTACATGTCTTATATGATTTTTATTAATATGTAAGGAATTAATATCTAGTCCAGAAAGAGAAACTAATATAAAACAGAGCAATTAACCAATAAAAGCTGTTTTACGAAAGCATTATTGAAACTTTTTATTGACCAACCTGAGTTTTATCTTCCATTCTCCCTTCTGTGTGGTTTCAGACCGATGAATTACTTTTTTCCCACTCAATGAATCATATGAAAATAAAGCCTTTAGTTCTGTGGTGTTATCCTGAAAAATGTCGTGTAACCTCTTTTAAATATAGTATAACCTTATACTCAGAGAAAGTACAGTAAGAGAAGAGATTATTGCAATTTAGTTGTCACCACCGGTTATTAAAGTTTTATATAATATTAAGTATAATAATAGTCCAATGATTAGCCTTAAAATTTGTGCTGATGTGGAGCCTATGTCACATAGTATGAATACATATGACTTTTACTGGATGTCCAATGGCTGATCAGAAGGTTGGATCACTATGACTCTGTCTCCTTGTTGCAATCAGTGGAATCACTGACTGTCTATTACACTAGTATTTGTGATTATTCAAATAATGATAATGCCAAGGTTTGCTATTTAAATGCAGAACAAAATGAAAGATTTATCTGTCCACATGCAAAGTGAGTATAGTAGTAGTGTGATCTCTTAGGTTTCTGAGTTCTGATGGCTAGCCTTCTGAAAATGATTGGATGGAGTAATCTCAGAAAGTATGGCTACTCTCAGTACTAGGGAGGCTAGACTTATAGCACAGGATTCCCATTCTTGGCACTAATTGTTGTTCTTTACCAGGGATATTGAAGCCTATAGCAGCCATAGTACCAGAATCTAGGGAGTTTAGACAAGAAGATTCCCCATGACTCTGTTGGGTTAATTTTCAGAGACCCTTCCTCCATTTTGGAAGTGAAGAGGTAAACTGTGGTCCTTGCAGATCTCTGTAGAGCACAAATAGGGTTTGTGCCTAAGCTGGATTTTCCTGTCAGTTCTGCATGATGAGATCTCTGAGTTTGACATCAATTATCTAAACACAATTAAGAATGCATTGTGTATTATACCCTGAATCTGTAGTTGAATGATGCCTCCTCCTATATTTATTTTGACATATCCTAAAATTTCATCTTTTCAAATACTATATAGTTATTCATTATTTATTTTATTATTTGGGATTCATGGAAGGTACAAAGAATCAGGTTACACTGATTGTGCTTGTTAGGTAAAGTCCTTCTTCTAATTGTACCCCACGCTCAAGAGGCTGATGAGACTGAAAATACAACCTTTTTGAAAGAAACTATGGAGAATCCTCAAAGAACTAAGTTAGATCTTCATTTGATCCTGTATCCCATTACTAGGCGTCTACCCAAAAGAAAAATAATCATTTTATCATAAGGACATTTGCACTGGACTGTTTTCCATAGCTCAATTTGCAATCGCTAAAATGTGGAAACAACACAATCAACTATTATTTAGAAAACAGTACTCAGTACTATTATGAAAACAATTTACAATCACTCACACTTTCATATGAAGAATAGATCACAAATATGGCCCAAGATGAAGAAGGGAGGAGGGGGCGATAGGGGAGGAGGAGGTCAGATAGATAGAGAGTGAATGGTGGGATCACACCTATGGTGCATTATGCAAGGGTACATGTCAGATCTATTAGTATGGAGTATAAATTAAGTAAATGGGATGAGATATATATTAACAAGTGTGATATAAGCATTCCTAATTCAATATAAAATCAGCACATTGTACTCCATAAATGCATTAATGTATACATGATCTGTGTGTTTATGATTTAATAAAATAAAAACAGAACCAATGATGATTTAAAGGCTAAGGGGATGGAAATGAAGGAAGCACTGTTGGGTGATGAAAAAGATATGAGATAGTACATGTACAGCTTGCTTATTATTTTCCTGAGCATTTAGCTGGGTCCTCTTATCTCCCTCCAGTTCTACTAGCTGCCATGACCATTTTCAGGTTCTGTTTAGATATCTTTTTGCCACCCTGTCTTCCTTTTTATGTCACCCAGACTACATAGAGGATTGGTATAGTCAGTGGATTCTGTTTTTAACCCCTATTAACCTAAGAGAGCTATAAACAACACAAGAATGGGATGCATTCCTTTGCCAAAAGTTAATATACTAATACAGCCTTTTTTACATCAAATCTAAAGGATGGGGGCCATTGAAGACTATTTTCAACTGATGTTAGTTTGGAATGCTATTAAAAAAATGAGGGAACAGTAACAAAAATGCTGGTTTTCCCCAGGTCCTGTTAGGTTCCTTGTGTAAATGAAAGCTTGGGTAAATTCTCTTTAGAAAAACCTAGAGGTGGGTGTTTTCCTCTGTCATTCAGATTGGGAGAATTAACAATACTGTCAAAGTAGACTCAAAAATACCCATTTTACAAATCATAACTGCACATTTCCAAGGTTACAAAATTTAGAAGAAATAGTGTTATTTCTCCAAAGAACTCAATGTCTTACACAAGTCATCAGTTCAACTGATTTATTATTCAGTATGATTTAAAATTAGGTGAAAAAATGAGTAGGGCAAGAGTGTTCACCTGTTCATGATTCCACTGAATTCTGTACATAAATCTACAGTCGTTACAATGCACTCATTTGGATAAATGCTTTTACTTATAGAGGTTGCTTGTGAGTCTTTGGTATATTTATTGTGTTTTGAATTAATTTTAACAAGAAAGTCTATGTTATATAAAAAATGTACCTCATGATATATGTAGAGGCTTTGTCTTTTTTTTCAGAATAAAATCTGAAAAATCAGACTTTCCTGATCAATTTTTCACATGTTATGAATTATTCATCATTTATTCATTATGAACAAAATAGGCTGATATTACAGAACTCATAAAACAGGTAGTAATATAACACTAAATCATAGCCAACCAGTTTTAAAGCAGAGTTGTATTGTTTTCACATGTTTCTTATTCTAGAGATGTTGTCAACTGGAACCACTACATTTGTATCAAATAAAAAAGCAGATAGAATTTACTGTACTATTTTTCTTCAAGTTTATCATATAATCCAAATGTCATGCTTTAAAACTTTGAAATCCACTGAAAACAGCCAAATAGAAGTAATAAGATAGCTCTCAGAGATTCAACTGTGTTTTAAATAATTTCATCAGTTTCTTTGGATTAGATAAATTTCCTTGTTCTCTTTATTTCTAGCTTGAAAAAAAGTATACCAATGTTAATTTACTCTTTTGGTGATAAAACAGTTATTTATTTTAATGAATTATATATTTAGCAGTAGTACAATACAGACAAGTACCATCTCCTTAGTTAATGAGTGTGTGTATTTCCACGGTCAGAGTCTAAAGCCTCTCATACTCTCAGGGAGACAAGTATTTGGGGAAACTCAGTGCTAGATGACTAGACTTAGTCCAATGACTTTTAGGCATTATGTACTTGAGAAAGTGTCAGGACCCTGAAGAGTTTCGATCATGGTTCCATTTTTCAAGGAAAATATTTCACTTACCTGGGTATGTATATAGGCATGGATATTGGTACATATTTATTCCATGCTCCATTCAAAAATAATTTAACTTTTAAAAAACTAACTTTTAAAAATCTATGTGAGTCATCCAAAAATTTATTACTAACAAAGAAAGTGAATACTGATCAAATAGTAAATATCATTCTGAGTTTTTTTTTTTTTTTTTTTTTTTTGGAGACAGAGTCTCACTATGTTGCCCTTGGTAGAATACTGTGGCATCACAGCTCACAGCAACCTCAAACTCTGGGCTCTCTTGCCTCAGCCTCCCAAGTAGCTGGGACTACAGGCAACCACCATAACACCTGACTATTTTTTTGTTGCAGTTGTCATTGTTGTTTAGCAGGCCCAGGTCGAGTTTGAACCCACCACCTTTGGTGTATGTGGCTGGCACTGTAACCACTGTGCTATGGCGCAGAGCCTGAGTTCTTTATATTAATTAATTCACTGACTTAAAGTGAAACTCTGAGTGGTTTTGCTGAACACTTTACAAATCTAGACACTAAGACCCTGGGAGTGTAGGCACTTGTCCACTCTCACTCAGACAGAACACTGTTAGATGTGATGTAAAATCAGGCATCTGGTTCCGAATATTGCTAAAGGGAATATAAAACCATGATTATAAAAAAAATAACTTTTCTTCACAAGGAAATAGTGAAGACAGGAAAACCCTTTGTAGCTATTATCTCAAAACTTGGACTGGCATGAGTGATGGTCTGTCGGGACCCCTATGGCCTGGTCTTAGTCACTGCAAGAAGGAACCAGGTGTGACACAGATTAGAAGTACAAGTTCGTGGGAGGCGGGCTAACCTTAGTCGCAGGGTAGATCCAAGCCCCCTCTACAATGGCTATTTATGAAGGTTATACACAACAGGTGTGGAGAGTTAAGTTAATTGACATAAACAGGTGTGGAGAGTTCAGGTAATTACATATGAGGGCTGCCTGCATAAGGATTGCCACGTGCTCTCCTCATGTGTTCTTCCACAACCCTCATGAAGAACTACTAAGCATCAATGTTTAACACCTGCTTACTAGCGAGTGACCGACCTTATCTCATTTCGGAACACTGAGTTACTTGGGGGATTGCCCCCAAGTCAGGAAATGTCTCTAGGCTTGCCAGAAGACTGTCCTATTCTCAGCATTTCCTTTTAATGTGATAAGAATCAGTAACTGTCCTTTGCAAGCATGGTATCCAGTCCTCTACAATGGTCTTATGGAGACTGACCATTAGTAGAAAGCAGAGTATTCAATGTGTATTTTCTGTCCATTACACTAAAGACAGAGCCTTTTACTTTAATACCTATCATAGTCAAATCAATTTATGCTTTAAAAAGTGCACACACATACAAACGTTGATTCTGGCATAGGTGACTGTCGGGGCCCGCCTTAACTAGGTTCCAGATGTGGAACGCTAAGCTACCTTGCTCAGAAACAATTTCTCTTAGGTGCCTGAGGGCTATCTACTTTAGCTGGAGAGAGAGTCTTTGAAAGAGTAAAGCAGTTTTAAAATAAATCTTAGCCTTTAGTAGAGCTTGGTAATCTTCAACAGACCTTGGTAATCTGCAGAGAGATTCCATGCTGGTGTTCTGTAGTCAGGAGCGGAGACAGAGTCAGAGTAAGAGGGTCTGTGATAGAATGTGCATGTTCTCAACTGCCTTCTCCTCCAGCTTAATATAAGGTTTATATCATACCTCTCAAAACCACAGGTGTAGAGACTGCCAATTCACCAATGCTGTCATCTCATGAGCTCTCATGCTTGGTAGTAGAACTAAATCCCTCTCCATGCCCTTTTCACCTTGGTGATCCATTATTGACTTATACAGGCATTTTTTATAACTCTCACTCCTAGCCATAGGCTATACGGGCTGCCACAGATGACATTGCATCTCTGCACAGAAATAGGTAGAAGTACCTGTGTATACAAAAGTTTTGAATGTTTTTGATGTATGTTACACAGGCAAGAGATCACTGCTTTTAAAATTGTATTCTCTGCATGGGTAAAGTTCAGGGGAATAGTAGCAAGGGTGGAACTGAGGGTGGATAGAAAGCAGAGTGGTGGATTGGGTTTCAGGTCTTGCTGCTTCTTTAGTTATGCAGTTCAAATTTAATGTAAAAATCCATTTAGGATGCAATTAAAGAAAGAAATCTATTAATGGAAACAAATAGTGTGACATTACCTTTCAAATTCTTGGAAGATGGTGATTACAATATATTTTGACTTGAATCTCCACTCAACTCCAACTATATTCCTTTCTTGTGCAAAACAGCTGCTAATTCTTACAGACAATTGAGACTTGGACTTGTGAGTGAAAACGTGGTGTTGGCGTAGAGAAGTCCTAACTGCAGGAGTTTTTATGGGTATTTCTCATGTCTAGATTATGTAAAACCCTGTGAGTCAAGGTAGGAACACTGCAGGTGAATATTTGAATGCAGGGCATCTGGGAAGAGCTTGACTCAGAAGCCCTCAGACTTCACTGGAGAAGAGCGAAAGTTTTTCTCCCAACTCAGTCTTATTTACTTTACTCAAAAGAAGCTGAAAAGAAGAAAAATAAATGGCCTAAGGTGCCCTTAATATTTGGGAGTGAACCTGGAGGAAGAAAAGCTTTTTCTTACTATCTAAAGAACCGATTAAGGTTTAAATTCAATTTAAGGATTAAGTCATTGGTAAAGAGATAATTATAACTCAAACTATTTGTAGCACTTATCCAACTTTAGGTACCACAGCAAATCTACACAAATATCAAAGAAAAGTAATACTTGGGTGGTCAGGATAAACTAAGTAAAGTACTTGAGAAACGTTGCTAAAGACCAGAGCAGATAAAAGTTAAGGATAAAATAGGATTAGAACACTTACAGAAATTCAAGAGCACTACAAAAAAATGTCTACCACTGGAATATATACTCAATCTTTAAAAATCAAAATGTGAATTAAATAAGATGGTCACAATGGCAACATCATTGGAACATCAAGTAACACTTATATTTCCAAGCATAAAAAAGAAATATGTTCAAGAATATGGTTGAGCAGGTGCTGATTGGTATTTTCTTTCTCCATAGTAATAGAAATCTCCTTCAATTTAAAGTACTACATATTAAGTTTAAACACTATCATTCCCAAAATTTTATCTGTGGTCATGCAACTCAAATTTGATAGTTAAAATGAAAATAGAAGAGTTGTGAAGGATAACTTCTGGAATAGAGGTATAATGACCAGAGCTTTGGAAGATACCCTGACCAGTGAAGATGGAAGTTGGAATTAGCATGGTAGAAAAAGAACTTGGTACTTGAAGACCTTAAAATCACCATATCTGAACTGAACTATCTTACCTTTGGTCTAGGATAGGAAAGAGGAATAAAATTCTACTTTATACAAGCACTTCTTATCTAGCAGAAATCAATCTGACCTTAACAATAATGACAGTCAGATGATAATTGTAGGTGAATTGGAAGACAATTTTAAGAAGCCTATTGTGAAGATGTTTATGGAAAAAAGAATGGAAGACAACAATGTGAAAGAATTAAATAAAAACATGATGAAAGAACATTTTCCTATGCTGACAAACAAGTGGGTCTATAATCCATCCTATAGAAATGTACTACAGAGGAGGTTAATGGAAGCTCAAGTCAGCCAGCAAAGGACAAATCAAACACTGTCAATTTGATTTTTAAAAAAATAGAATAGTTCATGTATATTTTTACTAAAAAACAAAGAAAAAGACAATTGATAAGATAAATATATTGTTTTAACTACTTGGAATTTAAGAATATAGTCTTTAGTAATACTTGATCATGCATAAATTTATAAATAACAATATAAAACAAATTGAAGTGGGAAAATTTATATCAAAATGTAGGAGAAATTTTAAAAGTTGTGATATTCAATGCCTTCATTTTTAAAGAGAGGTTAACTTTTAAAAAAAATTAGATAAAGGGCTAGTAGTTAAAATGAATAATGGGAGAAAAGTAACAAAAGAAATATGAACATTCAAATGAATGACAAAATAATTTAATAAATGAAATGAATGATAATTGAAAGTGTAATGAACAGGAAAAATATTAACAACCTGGTTCTATGGACAGATCTATAACATCCATCATAGCACCTATCTAGGATGAAAAATGAAGTCAAAGATACACAATTAGGATTATGAAAGAAAACAATGCCAATATAAACAGAGTGCTTTACATAAATTTATGAAAAATTTGAATGAGATAGATAATTTTCAGCAAAATATGCAATATGCCATATTCAAATTTACTCAAAAATAATCAAAAAGCTTGACTAAGTCAATACTATTTCTTTTTCTTTTCAATTCCTCTCTCCTATCCTCCCCCCCAATTTGTTTTTCTCTCCTCTCACTTTCTGCACTTATACTGGGGATAATCAGCTGCCATGTTTTGAGTGATCCAACAGAGTGGGCCATGTGGAAAGAAACTGAAGCTTCCTGTCAATAGCCTTTCAAATAAACTTAGAAGTGAATTCCTTAGCCCTAGCCAAGATTTCAGTTGACTAGCAGTCCTGGGTTACATCTTAACTGCAACTTCATGAGTAATGCTAAGCCAGTACTGCTTGGATTTATTAAGCCAATTTAAGGATTAATAAATCATGGTTATATTCTATGATCTTAGAATATGAAGCACAGAAAGATTCGACACTGAGTAGATAAACTTTGAGTAGTCTGTATTGTATGTGTGTGTGAGGGTGATTCAGAAGAGAGCGGGACCAGATAAAATAAATACAGTAACAGAAAAATTTTAGAAGGAAGGGTAAAGGTTTATAAATGTAATCCTTGTATCCTTTCTTCTTGATCCCATTCCTTGCCACTTACCTGAAATATTATTCATTATAAAAATTAATCTTTCTGTATGAAATTATCCTTGTTTTCTTCAAATCGATTTTATCATTTTCTTATTTTTCACTTTCAGGCTAATGTAATTTACTCATATTTTGTCATAGACAGCATTGGCCAATATAACTATTTTAACTGTATTGTAGCTTTTTACTAGGGAAATGTTATTCTTGTCACCTAACATAGGATCTGGCATAATATATTCTTAGTATATATTCTGTCACTGTAATAAAAAGTGGCATCAAGGAGGGTTTTTTGTTTGTTTGTTTGGCTTTTGTTGTTGTTGTTTTTTTGAGACAGAGTCTTAATCTGTGCCCTAGATAGAGTGCAGTAGCATCATAGCTTACAGTAACCTAATCCTCGAGAGACCTTCTTGCCTCAGCCTCCCAACAGCTGGGACTACAGCTGCCTGGCTAGTTTTTCTATTTTGAGAAGGGACAGGTTTTGCTCTTGCTCAGGCTCATCTTGAACTCCTGAGTTCAGGCAATCCACCTGTGTTGGCCTCCCAGAGTGCTAGTATTATAGGCGTGAGCCACCACTCCCAGCTTCATCAAGGAAGTTTAAAACAAAAGTATATAGTGATGCATCAAGGAGGTTTAAAACACTGAGTACTCCTAAAAGTATAGTAATGGATCTGTGGACTTCCAGCTTGGAAACTTAACTATAAGTTTTGAAAGAAGAAGCAGAGACAGCAAAAGAACCCTTCAGAGAAAGGATGCAAATATGTCACAAAATACAGTGTAGGGTTGTGTAGAAAATCCAGAAACTGCAGATGTGAGAGTGGAGTTTGATTAGCAGTTGAGTCACGGGAGTGCAGAGCTAGAGTCCTTCAAACCCCTTTTCAAAAGGGCAGTATTGATTTCAGAAACTTCAGTTGGGCTGAGTTGGCAGAAAGAAGGGCAAGAGACTGAGATGAAAGAGGGAATCAGGCAGTTTACCACATGTAGCTAATTCTGAGTGAAATATTTGTAGATAGAGATAAAATGCATATACTCCAAGTGGTACAGAATCTGTCAATTTGACAATGATCCTCTCTTTCTCTAGGTTACATTAAAGGCTTTTTATAAGAAAAACACATTATCAGCCTTGGTCTTATGCAAGAGTGTTTCTAGAAACAGATTTGGTGAAATAAAACTTTAGGCTAGACCTGAGGCAAACTAGAACAAAATTATTGAACCATAGCCTGAGAATAATTATTTGTTATTGTCAATATTTGTGACTAAAACCATTATCAGCTGCCATGTTTTGAGTGATAACTGAAAGATACGAAGTTATCTTTCGTATCACTCACTAAAACCTTTGCTAATATCCCTGTCTAAGGTTCTGTTTTACAGAGTAGAGATAACAAATGCACATATTTGCAAAAGAACAAGTGGCCATATTTTCCTGGCACTTGCATCTCACATCATCACTAATGGAATGCAGTGAGGGCAGGGATATCATCATGTGAGCATTTGGTGTGGGTGGCAGTCAGTCTGGACCTGGCTCCACTCTCTCTCATGCTTCCACCCAGGACAATTGAGAAAATTTATTAAGTAGATAGTTTACATAGAGCATTAATCTCAAGATCATGAAAAAGGTTATTTTTGCTGTAGTTAAGTATAAAAGGTGTTAAACACAAACACATAATTTTTTTTCACTTAGTTGGCAAGCTTCTGCAACTAGATTAACATAGATTTCATCTTGTTTTTAGCATTACATGTATATGTGTGTGTCTCTGTGTGTGTATCTCGCTTTTACCTTCACCCAAGAGGCTTCCTTCCTCTCATCTATTATAAGGATGACACTAAGGTAAATTTTCAAATGTTTATTAATTCTAATACAGTAATAAATCATTTTATCTTCTAATATATGTGTTTGTATGCATTTAATGTACATGCTTTGAACATAATGAACTACATTAATAATCAGGAAATAGCAGAAAGATTACAACTGAAGTACCTGTATCTATGAGTTGCTTGTAAATAAACTTGATTTTCTTAATCAAGAAGCAACATTCATTTGCTAGGAGAGACAGTTATTTCCTAATGTTTCCACTCAGATTTTATATCAGTGGATGAGTTTTCTTTGTCAGTGATCTGAACATTGGCTAGTACCGATGACAGTTTAGGAATTGTTCATTCACTCTTGAAAAGTATTATTTAGAAAGTAAAACAACACTTAAAATTTAAAGGATGTCTCTGGTTGAAAGCAAAGACTGCAATGAGGGCCTTTCCGCATTGTATTCAGTGAAGATAACACTCCTAAATATAGTGTAATTCATCCTAAAAACTGAGGCATAAATAAGGAAATCAATAAGTAACATTTTGGGAGTTTTGATAAAACAAGCAAAGCCTCCAGTCTGTGAGATAGTTGTTGTAACAGATTGATGGAGTTTGCATCAAAATAATTATGGGAAGTGTTTAATTCCATTTAATAAATTTTGAGGCAAATTGGAATTGACTAGAAGATAAAAAGTATATCACAATTACGCTGTCTTCTTAAGTGCGGAATTTAAATATTCTTTGCAGTTTAAGAACTTAATTTCTGACTCAGCGCCTGTGGCTCAGCGGGCTAAGGCACCAGCCATGTACACCTGAGCTGGCGAGTTCGAATCCAGCCCTGGCCTGCCAAACAACAATGATAGCTGCAACCAAAAAATGGCCGGGTGTTGTGGCGGGTGCCTGTGGCCCCAGCTACTTGGGAGGCAGAGGCAAGAGACTCTCTTGAGCCCAGGAATTGGAGGTTGATGTGAGCTGTGATGCCATAGCACTCTATCCAAGGTGATAGCCTGAGGCTCTGTCTCAAAAAAAAAAAAAAGAACTTAATTTCTACACACTGAGATTACTTTTGAAAAATGGGTTTTCAGGTCGTGGAGAAGGGCGTGCCTTAAAAGCATGCACTAGAACCCGGATCGCGTGCTTTTTCGCGCTTATGTTGCGCTCTTTTATGTCCTTTTTTACTTTATTCTCTTCCCATTCTTCCAAGAGTACAAGTGTAAAGTTTGAAGATTGGAACTACTAGACATAGATGGAGTGGGGAGCCAAGCTTGGAGTGCCCACGTGTTGGAGAAGAAGTCAGGAAGATAGTGGTATTTCTCAGCAAAAAAAAAAAAAGAATAAGAAGGGGAAGACTATCTCCCTGACAGACTTCCTGGCTGAGGATGGGGGAGCTGGTGGAGGAAGCACATATGTCCTCAAACCAGTCAGCTGGACTGATGAAACAGATGACCTGGAAGGAGATGTTTCAACCACTTGGCACAGTAATGATGATGATGTATATAGGGCACCGCCAATTGACCGTTCCATCCTTCCCACTGCTCCTCAGGCTGCTCGGGAACCCAATATCGACCAGAGCCGTCTTCCCAAATCGCCACCCTACACTGCTTTTCTAGGGAACCTGCCCTATGATGTGACAGAAGACTCAATTAAGGAATTCTTTAGAGGATTAAATATCAGTGCAGTATGTTTACCCTGTGAGCCCAGCAATCCAGACAGGTTGAAAGGTTTTGGTTATGCTGAGTTTGAGGACCTGGATTCCCTTCTCAGTGCTCTGAGTCTCAATGAAAAGTCCCTAGGTAACAGGAGAATTCGAGTGGATGTTGCCAATCAAGCCGAGGATAAAGACCGGGATGATTGCTCTTTTGACTGGGATAGAAATCGGGATTCCAACAAAACAGATACAGACTGGAGAGCCCGTCCTGCCACAGACAGCTTTGATGACTATCCACCTAGAAGAGAGTATCAAGATCGTTACGATTCAGATCGGTATCGGAATGGGTATCGTGATGGCTATCAGGATGGTCCACGTTGGGACATGGATGGATATGGGGGCCGGGATTGATATGATGACCGAGGCAGCAGAGACTACGATAGAGGCTATGATTCCAGGATAGGCAGTGGCAGAAGGGCATTTGGTCTTGGTACCGCAGAGACGAGGACTACCAGGGAGGCCGGGACGCTATGAAGACCGTTACGATAGACCGGACGATAGATCATGGAGCTCCAGAGATGATTACTCTTGGGATGATGACAGAGGTCCCCCCCAAAGACCCAAACTGAATCTAAAGCCTCGGAGTACTCCTAAGGAAGATGATTCCTCTGCTAGCACCTCCCAGTCCAGTCAATCGGCTTCTATCTTTGGAGGAGCAAAGCCCATTGACACAGCTGCTAGAGAAAGAGAAGTAGAAGAGCGACTACAAAAGGAGCAAGAAAAATTGCAACCTCAACTGGATGAGCCAAAACTAGAACGACGGCCTCGGGAGAGACACCCAAGTTGGAGAAGTGAAGAAACTCAGGAACGGGAACGGTGGAGGACAGGAAGCAAGTCATCGCAAACTGGGACCTCAGCCACATCTGGCAGAAGTAAGTCAGATCAGGATGTGCGAAGGAGAGAGAGTGAGAAGTCTCTAGAAAATGAAACACTTAATAAAGAGGAAGACTGTCACTCTCCAACTTCTAAGCCACCCAAACCTGATCAGCCCCTAAAGGTAATGCCAGCCCCTCCACCAAAGGAGAAT
>CAUYON010075195.1:0-21358 GCA_963573935.1 Arctocebus calabarensis | reverse complement strand
CCTGCTTTCCTTCTTTCCTTCCTTCTTCCCTTCCTCCCTCCCTTCCTCTCTGTCTTCTTCCCTCCCTCCCTCCCTACCTTCCTTGCCTTTTCCCTCCCTACTTCTTGGTTTCAGGAACCTTAGTGTTTCATCTTTCTTTTTCCTAAAATCTCTACTCAAGTGTCTAGAACAGTGATTTTCAACTGGTGTGCCATGAAAAATTTTAGAGATCATTAAATTATTTGCAAAAAAAGTTCAAAGCACAATAAGTATATATATATATATATATTTTTTTTTTTTACTCTTTTTTTTTTTTGATCAGCATAATTTAAGTGTGCTGCGGAAGTTTGACTATAGGTTCAAGTGTGTGAGAGATAAAAAAAAGGTTGAAAAACATTGCTCTAGGGGCGGCACCTGTGGCTCAAAGGAGTAGGGCGCTGGACCCCCTATGCTGGAGGTGGCAAGTTCAAACCCAGCCCTGGACAAAAACTGCAAAAAATAAATAAATAAATAAAAACATTGCTCTGGAAATATGTGAATGATAAGCAATTAGTATTTGTTTTTAGCCAAAAAAAAAAAAATTTGTACTTCTAATTCGCTTTCATTCGGGTGAAAGAATTATTTGCTTTTTCTAAATTTTCATATATACAAATTTTTATCCCTCCATCATTGTCTCTTAAAGAGAAGCTCCTGAAGTTACTTGAGATAGGTTGGTATTATTTCGTGTCATTCTAGAGAAAGAAAAACATAAAAAAGTCATCTACTTTTTCATCTTTATTTATTTTCTCTTACTATATTAGTATTTGTCGAGTTTGGGATTACTTAATTTTTTTAATTAAGAGACTTTATTTTAAAGTTTTATATTTACAGGAAAAGTGAACAGAAAGTATAGAGTTTGCATATACTCCTTCACCAGTCTCCTTGTTACTAACATTTTGTATTAGCGTGGTACACTCGTTATAAGTGATAAACCAGCGTTGACACGTTATTCTTAACTGAAGTTCATAGTTTGCACTAGGGATTACTCTTAATGTTGGGCATTCTGTGAGTTTCATGTGTAGAAACATGTATCCACATTTGCAGTAGCAAACACATTAGTTTCACAGTCTTAAATATCCCCTGTTCTTCCATTCTCTGGGCCCCCTCATAACAACAGATCTTTTTATTGTCTCTATAGTTTTGCGTTTCTCAGAATGTGCTGAAGTCGGAATCACAGAGTACATAGTAACTGCCTTTTCAAACAGGCCCTTTGCTCTTAGCAGTATGCATGTAAGTTTTCTCTATGTCTTTTATGACTTAATAACTTATTTCTTCATATTATTGACCAATATGCTACTGTATGGCTGTATCACAGTTTGTTTATCCATTTACATATTGGGGGACACCTTGGTTGATTCCAAACTGCTGTAATTATGAATAAAGCTACTGTCAATATTTATATGCAGGCTTTTGTGTGGACCTAAGTTTTTAACTCATTTGGGTAATTACCAAGGAGCACAATGTCTGGATCTTTTGATAAGAACATATTTAGCTTTGTAAGAAACTGCAAATTATATTCCCAAGTGGCTATACCATTTTATACTCTTGCCATCAATGAATGAGAATCCATGCCAATATTTAGTGTTTCGGTATTATGTTTTGACTCTTCTAATACATAAAAAAAGATAAGCTCATTTTAATTTACATTTCTCTGACAGCACCTGACATTGAACATGTTTTCACATGCTCATTTGTTGTCAGAATATCTTTGGTGCAGTATCTGTTTAGTTCTATTGCTCACTTTAAAATTTCTTGTTTCTTTATTATTGGATTTTAATGGTTGTTTGCATATGTGGTATACCAGGGCTTTATCAGTTATGCACTTGAAAATATTTTCTCTTTATCTGTGACTTGTCTTTTCATTCTCTTAATAGTATCTTTAGCAGAGCAGAGGTTTTTAATTTTAATGAAGTCCATCTCAAAATTCTTTATTTTATTTTGCCCTTGGCACTTGAAAAGTCATTAGCAAATGCAAGGTCAGGTCAACTTTGTCTCATATTATTTTCTAGTAGTTTTATAATTTTATGTTGCATTTAGGTCTGTGGTCCAGTTTGAGTTAAATTTAGTGGAAGTATAAGGTATGTTCTAGATTAATTGTTTTACACATGGATGTCTAGTTGTTCTAACACTATTTTTTGAAAAGACTACCTCTTCATTGTATTAGGTCTGTGGCCCATTTTGAGGATTTTTTGAAGGATATAAGGTCTGTCTCTAGAATGTGTGTGTGTTTTGTATGTGGATATCCAACTGCTCTAGCACCATTTGTTGAAAGATGGCCTTTTTTAAAAATTGAATTATCTTTTTTCCTTTGTCAGTTCCTTTGTTGACTATATTTGTGTGGACTTATTTTCTGAGACTGTTATTCTGTTCCATTATTTTAATTGTCTTTTTCTTCATCAACATCACACTTTCTTGATTACTGTAATTTTATAGTAGGTCTTAAAGTCTGTTAGTGTCAGTCTTCCAACTCTGTCCTTCTTCATAAATGTTCATCTTTCTCCTCACCATAAACTTTAGTTAAGACCAATTTGCTGACATCTACAAAATGACTTGCTGAGAATTTTATTGTGGTTGTCCTGAAATTATAGATCAAGCTGGAAAGAGCTGACTTCTTGTCAATATTGAGTCTTCCTATTCATGAGCATGGGCTATTTCTCCATTTATTTAGATTTTCTTTGATTTCTTTAATCAGAGTTTTGTTTTTTCCTTACCAGTCTAGCTACCTTTAATTTATTTTTCTTATATTACTGCATTATTTAGAACTTTCGGAACAACCTTGAGTAGTTGGAGCAAAAGGAGGCATACTTGCCTTGTTCCTCATCTTAAAAGTATTGAGTTTCTCATCTTAAAGTTTGATGTTAGTTTTAGGTTGTTTTATAAATGTTCTTTATCAAATTGAGGAAGTTACTCTGTTTCTCTTTTTTTCTTTGTTTCTTTTTTGGGAAGTTACTCTCCTTTTTCTTTTTTTCTTTCTTTCTTTTTTTAATTGTCTTTATTATTAAATCTTAGCTGTGTACAATAGTGCAATCAAGGGGTACAGTGTGCTGGTTTCATATACAATTTGAACTATTTTCATCAAACTGATTAACATAGTTTTCCTGGCATTTTCTCAGTTATTATATGAAGACATTTGTATTCTGCATTTAGTGAGGTTCACCTGTATCCTTCTAAGATGCACCGCAGGTGTGGCCCCATCAATTACCCTTCCTCCACCCGAACCTCCCCCCTCCCCTGCCTCCCTCCACCCGAACCTCTCCCCTCCCCTTGCCCCTCCCCTTGTCCCTTTCCCCATAATCTTGTGCTATAGTTGGGTTATACACTTCATATGAAAGCTATAACTTAGCTTCATAGTAGGGCTGAGTACATTGGATACTTTTTCTTCCATTCTTGAGATACTTTGCTAAGAAGAACATGTTCCAGCTCCATCCATGTAAACATGTAAAGTCTCCATCTTTCTTTAAGCTGCATAATATTCCATGGTATACATGTACCACAATTTATTAATCCATTTGTGGATCAATGGACACTTGGGTTTCTTCCATGACTTAGCAATTATGAACTGGGCTGCAATGAAGATTCTGGTACAGATGTCTTTGTTATAATGTGATTTTTGGTCTTCTGGGTATATACCTAGTAAAGGAATTATAGGATCAAATAATTCTCCTTTCTTTTTTAATTTTTTTTTTTTATTGTTTTGGATTCACTGAGGGTACAAAGAATTAGGTAACACTAATTGCATTTGTTCGATAAAGTTCCTCTTGTAATTGTGTCCTGACCCCAAGAGATGTGCCATACACTGTGACTCCCCTCCCTCCTCCTTTCTCCCTTTCCCCCACTTCCTCATTCCCCTACCACCTCCCTTGTATTAGCTCATCTACTGCCTCCATATTAGAATTGAGCACAAAGTAGTCTTGCTCCTCCATTCTTGCGATACTTTACTAAGAAGAATGTGTTCAATCTCTATTCATGTTAATACAGAAAATGTAAAGTCTCCATCTTTTTTAGTGGCTGAATAGTATTCCATGGTATACCTATACCACAGCTTGTTAATACACTCCTGGGTTTGTGGACCTTTTGGTGACTGTAAATTGAGCTGCAATAAACAATTTAGTGCAAGTAATGCAGTAAATTTTCCTCTTAAGAGTACTTTTGTTGTATCTCACAGGTTTTGGTAATTTGTGTCTTCATTATTGTTATGTTGGAGGAATTTTATGAATTCCTCTTTTATCTCTTCCTGATTCCAACTATCATTCAGGAGAATGTTGTTTAATTTCCAAGTCTTGGTGTGGGGATGATCTTTTTGTTGGAGTTGAATTCTACCTTTATTGCCTTATGGTCTGAGAAGAGACAAGATATAATTTCTATTTTAATTTTTTTGAGTTTTGATTTGTATCCTAGAATGTTATCTATTTTGGAGTATGTACCATGGGCTAATGAGAAAAATGTATTTACTTTAGCTTTGGGATGTTATATTCTGTATATGTCTATTAATCCCGTTTGTTCTAGTGACACATTTAAGTCCTTCGTATCTTTGTTTAGTTTCTGTTTAGAGGATCCAAACAGCTCTATAAGAGGAGTGTTAAAGTCCCCTGTTATTATGGTGTTATAGAATATCATATTGCTCAGACTTAGTTAGGTGTGTTTCAAGAATCTGGGAGGGCTGGACGTGGTGGCTCCCCAGCGCTGTGGGAGGCTGAGGCGGGTGGATTTCCATTGCTCACAGAGTTCGAGACCAGCATAAGCCTGAGTGAACCAGAGTAAAAGACCCCATCTCTACTACCAGGAAAGATGACACTGGGCATTGTAGTGGGTGCCTGTAATCCCAGCTATTTGGGAGGCAACTGGCACGAGAATTGCTACAAGGAAGGACAATAAAAAAAACAAAACAAACAAAAAAACCCCATGGAAACTAAGAAGAGTGCAAGCCAACTGAAATTAAAAGCAAAATAGTAATTATAAAAAAATACGAAAAAAAAAGAATCTGGGAGCATTTAAGTTGGGTGCATAAATATTTAGAATTGAAATGTCTTCTTGTTGTATTTTTCACTTGACAAATATGAAGTGACCCTCTTTGTATTTTTTGACTTTAGTTGCTTTAGATGCACATGTATCTGAAAATAAGATTGCAAGCCCTCCTTTCTTCTAATTTCCATTTGCTTGAAATACTGTTTTTCATCTCTTAACTCTGAGTCTTGATTTGTCCTTTAAGGATAGGTGTGTCTCCTGAAGACAGTACATGGATGGCTTGTGCTTTTTTATCCAGTCAGTTAGCCTGTGCCTCTTCAGTGAGGCACAGGCTAGCTGACTGGATAAAAAAGCACAAGCCATCCATGTACTGAATTCAGTCATTTGACATTTATTGAGAGAATTGATAAGTGTAGTGGAATTCTATTCATTTTATTTTGTGAAAGTCCATTGTGTAGTTTTATTCTTTGTGCCATTATGGAAGCTATATTTTGACCTTTAGTTTGTAGGTGTTTACTTTGCCTGGTGGCCCATTGTAGTGGTCAGTGTTGAGAATAGGTCTAAGTATTTCTTGTAGAGATAGTCTTGTTGTGGCGAATTTCCTCAGTGTTTGTGTATCCACAAATGATTTGATTTCTCCATCAATTCCGAAGCTTAGTTTAGTAGGATAGAGAATTCTGGGCTGTAAATTGTTTTGTTTAAGAATATTAAAGGTGATGACCACATTCTTCTCTCTTAGAATGTTTAAGTTGAAAAGCTTAAGTTTTGATTTGTATCCTAGGATGTTATCTATTTTGGAGTATGTACCATGGGTTAATGAGAAAAATGTATTTACTTTTTTTCTCATGGCTCTGCCTCTGTGGGACAGTTGAAGCTTACACCTGGCTGTTTGCAGAATTTTTTCTTTCATCTTGACTTTGGGCAGGTTTATTACAATGTGTCTTGGAGAGGGTCTGTTGGAGTTGAGATGACCTGGGGTTCGATATTTATTTGAAAGGCGTGTGTTGGGATCTTTAGTAAAATTTGGGAAGTTTTCATTTATGATAGTCTCCAGTAGGACTCCATTCCTTTGGGACAATCTTCTTCCCCTTTAGGGATCTCTATTATTCATATGTTTGAATGTTTCATGAAGTCTTGTAGTTCTCTAAATGCCTGTTCTGCTTTCTTCTTCTTCTTTTCTGCCTTTTTAACTACCTAGGTTAACTCAAAAACTTTATCTTCTAGTGCTAAGGTTCTTTCTTCTCCATGGTCTAACCTATTTTTGATACTTTCTACTGCACCTTTACATTCCCTGACTGTCTCCTTCATTTCCTTAAGTTCTGCCACATCCTTTCTATATTCTACATACCTCTTATCCAACTTTGGGTTTTATCTTTCCATTTTCTCGTCCATTTCTTTTATTTTCTTTATAATCCATATTTTAAATTCCCTTTCTGTCAAGTCCATTAATTCTTTCTAGGTGGAATCTTCTGTAGTATTTGCCTTATGGTCCTTGGGGGAGTTCCTCTGTTTTGGTTTTTCATGTTGTCCAATTTTTCTGTTGGTTCCTCCTCATGTGTTCCTTCTTCTTGTTCACTTCCTTGTCCCCTTCTTCCTATTTACTGCCTATTTTGCTTCAAATTACCTTGTCTCAGAGCTTAGGTGTTGAAGTGGCCTCAACCTGAGCAAAGTCAGACTCTTCCTTGTGTGAAATTAATAGAAGTCCTTACTCTTGATGACAGGATGTTGCAGTGTGTCAACAGGACACCAGGTAGCACTGTGGGTTTTTTTTTTTAGGAGACAGAGAACACAGCCAGCAACCTCTATGGTCCTTATTCCAAACTTAGTTGCCTTCAGTGATCACCTGATTGTTTCCTTAGCATTCAGACCCTACTGGGTTGGGATCTTCAAGTTCACAAGAATCATTCAGGGGTAGGTCTCACAGTGCCCCCTGACTCCAGTTCCCTTGGGGTGCAGGAGTGCTTCAGTCTGTCCCAAGAGTGGAGTTCTGATCCCAGCAGGCAGATTTAAGGTGGCTGTGCTGTAGGCCCCTGCTAAGATCTTCTCACGACCTTCCCATAATGGCAGGCTCCTATATGCCTAGACCTCATTTTGACTACCTCGTCAGCCACCAAACAAATCCACTCCAACCGGTGCTCAAATCTGGTTGCTGTATACTGTTCGAGTCTGCCCACTCTTCCAAGCTTTCCACTCATTGCACAGCTTCCCTCTACAACTGAACACTCCAGAAAGGTTTCCTCCCTTCCCAAATCTCTGTGGAGGGCTTGCTGATCCCAGCTGGTTGCAATCACTTGCCTAATTCATGTGATTTCCACTGCTGAGGATCATATGCTGTATCCAGCTCACCACCTCCTCACTGTGCTATGACTCTGGGTAAGGTCCAGGTGTGGCTGGATTCCCTCTTTTTCCCCAGTGGTTCTAGGAGAGCTCAGGTGAACAATCCTTTTCATCTTCCATTTTGCTCCACTGCCTCTCTATTCTTAGTTGACTGAAAGTTTTTAGCCTAAATGGATATTGGATTTTGTCAAATGCTTATTCTGCATCTATGAACATGATTATATATTTTCTTTAATGTGTTGATGTGATGAATTATATTGCTGTTTGATGATATTTTAAATTAATTACCTATGCATACATAAGAAGAAAACATTTTTGGTACCACACTTGTATTCAAGCAATACATTGCCTTTGATACCTATTAAGACATTTAAAATCTGTTCATTTAGGATTATTAAATAACTACTGATTTTTCAGAGGAAAAATGAATTCTGTGGTACATTTATTGAAAATTAGATAATATCACTGGTCTGCAAGGCAGTAACTGCAATATTTCAAAATGCTCTCACTTTGTCACAATTGCATTCTACAGAAATGTGTAAAGATGGTGCCAATTGGCAAGGGAATCTGTGGAGGCTGGTAATCTATTCTTTCATTTTTCATTGTGTAATAGATTCATTATCAGTATTTGATATAACTGATTAAATTGCCTTTTATTATTATTGTTTTCTCTTTTGTTTTTCACATATTTGTTGTACAATCTAGCCTCTCTCTTGACAAAAATGAAACCAGAATGTGTATACATTTAGAATGTAGGGCTCTTGATTCATTTCATAGCCCCATTGCTTTAACATCATAAGGTAAATGTAAAAAAGTTTTGTTGGGACACAGCTATGCTATATTTTTAGGTATTATTTTTGTATTACAACAATAAGTGTTGAATAATGTAACAGAGACCATTAGGACTAGAAAGTTTAAAATTTTTACTATCTGTGCCTTTACAGAAAAAGTGAGCCCATTCCTGCTTTAGACCACCCTTTCATGGTAGCAGAAAGTCAGGGGGCGGTATGTGTCAGTATAACAGTACTGGAGCAAGAGCCAAGGGAAGGTTGACAAAACGGGTGACTTTATAGGTAGATTTTAAGAGAGATAAGGTAGTTAGGAAAGGAAGTATCCTTTAACTCTATGTAATGTATACATTCTTAGAGACTCAGACTTTTTATAGCGTTTTTTTTAACTATCAAAGCATATCACAATCTATTCAAAATGAAATACTCTCTACTCTAAAAGAC
This sequence comes from Arctocebus calabarensis, assembly GCA_963573935.1. Lineage (NCBI taxonomy): Eukaryota > Metazoa > Chordata > Mammalia > Primates > Lorisidae > Arctocebus > Arctocebus calabarensis. The sequence continues at coordinate 12,806 of CAUYON010075195.1, read as the reverse complement.
TGAAGAAATCCTGTCATTTGCAACAACATGAATGAACTTGGAAGACATTATGTTAAGTGATACAAGCCAGAAACAGAAAGACAAACCCCACATGATCTCACTTAGATGTAGAATAATAAAAAAGTTAAATTCACAAACATGGAGAGTAAAAGGGTGGTTGCAAGTGGTTGGGAGATGTTGACCAAAGGGTACAAAATTTCAGTTAGATGGGAGGAAGTAGAGTAAAAGAGCTATTGTTAAGGGAATAAATTTTAAGTTTTCTCACCACTGAAAAATAATGAGAAGTGACACACATGTTAATTAGCGGATTTAGTTACTCCCACAGTGTTTACATATGTTAAAACATCATGTGGTGCACTAAAGTATATACAGTTTTTACTTGTCAATAAATAAAGTGTTTTGTAGCAGATGCCAAAAAAAAGGCATATTGATTTGTATATGAATTTTAAGACTGCAGAGATACTCAGAGTTATTTTATTTGAGGCATAGAACTGTTAGAAGCAAAAGGAATATGTAGACATGGCTGAAAAGGAATGCCGAAGTGCAAATGGGAACACGGGCTCTACTGGACGGAGAGTCCCTAGCTTTGATTAGATATCGGTGATTATGTCACCCCCTACATGTCAAGAACCACAACTGCAGGGAAAAATGTGTTGACATCATGGGACGGGCAGGCAGGGGAGGTGGGAGGATAAGGACATGCCTTGTCTTGAAAATACTCATGCAGACATACGGAGAGAACCTCATAGTGAGGGGCTGAAGCCAGCAGCCGTGTGATTGAGCCATCTTGAAAGTGGTCCTCTAGCCCCACTTCTAACCTTATATGACTCTAACCCTAGACAACATCTTGATTACAACCTCACAAAAGACACCAAGGCAAATCTCAAGCCAAACTAGGCAAGCTATTCTGGATTCCTGACCCACAGAAAGAGTATGAAGTAATAATTATTTATTTTTTTAAAAGTATATATAGTTTGCCTTTTAAAAAAAAATTAAATCATAGCTGTGTACATTAATGCAATCATGGGGTACAATGTCCTGGTTTTATACACAATCTGAAATGTTTTCATCAAACTGGTTAACATAGCCTTCACAGCATTTTCTTAGTTATAGTGTTAAGACATTTATATTCTACACTTAGTAAATTTCACATGTACCCTTGTAAGATGCACCATAGGTGTGATCCCACCAACTACTCTCCTTCCATCCATCCTCCTCCCTCTCCCCTTTCCCCTTCTTCTTGAGCTATAATTGGGTTATAGCCTTCATAAGAAAGCTATAAATTGGTTTCATAGTAAGACTGAGTACATTGGATACTTTTTCTTCCATTCTTGAGATACTTTGGTAAGAATATGTTCCAGCTCCATCCATGTAAACATGGAAGAGGTAAAGTCTTCATCTTTTTTTAAGGCTGCATAATATTTTATGGTGTACATATACCACAATTTATTAATCCATTCATGGGTCGATGGGTATTTGGGCTTCCATGACTTAGCAAATATGAATTGGGCTGCAATAAACTTCTGGTACATATATCTTTGTTATAATATGATTTTTGGTCTGAGGTGACTGATTTATGATAAAAATTAAATAGTTTTTATTTCCTACTTGTTGTCCTGAGTGATTTTATAATTTAGGACTCATTCTTTTGAATATGAAGAAGGATATAGATTATTGATTTGATAACAGTTATTTTACTTCAGGCAAATATTATTGAGTCCTTAACTCCCTGTGTGAAAGGACTGAGTCTGTCATCACCATCATCGTCATCCTGTGCAGCCTTGGAGCTGACATTTGTCACTCAAAGACTTTTCTAAGTGTTCTACATGGGTTATATCGTTCCTTCCTTCCTTACAGTAACCCAATGAAAATCATGCCTATTTTCTATTCATGCAAGGAAATGACATCTCCAGGAAGTTGGTAACAGTCAAGTATGAAAGTGAGTCATCAGTTTCTTGGTGACCTGCAAAAAATCGAGCTGCTAACTGTGGTGCCATCCAGTTAAGATGCCATTTGGCAGCGCTCACCGTGAAAGACAGCAACTTCTGTGCAGGGAGAGGCATCTCTTTATGGTGTCAAATCTTTTATTGGTTATGTGTTTTATGATTCTGCACTAAAGTCCACTAATTAGAATCGTGTATCCTATAAAATTTTATTATAAATATATACCAGACTGTCAGGCTGTGATGAGCGTGTAAGGATTTGTGCTTTTATTAATATGCTAATGCTAGTCTTTTGTGGGCCTCAGATTCTGAAGATGAACTATCCTGGCTGTCAGAGTGTCTGCTTTTTACTGAGAAACAAGTGGTTTGACAACTGAGCTAAGACTGGAATTGTGTTTTTATAGCCAAAAATACAGAAATAGCTAACTACTTTTGGAGTGGATGAAATATTAGGAAGAATTTGTACTTAGAATAACCATAAAGGGTCTCTTTAGGCAGTTTGATGAGATCAGGTTGCAATATTAGTTCTTCAGTGAAATTTATGATATTTATTTCATAAATATCATAAATTAGATAATGTGGATAATGGATAATGGTGGATAATGGATAATGTGGTGGATAAAGTGTTATGTCATCATAACTTAACAGCTTAGAGGCTAGAACTTTTCAAAGTGCTGTGGAACAAGCTCGTGCAGCTGGCTATTACATGTACATGTTTGACTTTTTCTGATTTATGAGGTGGACGTTTCATTGAGAAAAATTCTGTTAGAAATATCAGTGCCCAGTTCTTTAACACGTTTTCTTTTTCTTAGTAGCTGTTACATTGCAAAGCTAGTGTTAAGTGAACAGGGTGCTGCACGAGCACCTTTGAATACTCTCTACCTATTGGCCTTCCCTTGGGTTTGACATCATGGCTGCCATTGGCATTAAAATCCCCTGCACCGATCTGCTCAAAAAGTGCTATTGCTACCATTGCTCTGTTTAATTTGTTTCTTTTTTCTTTTTCTTTAAATTGAGTTTTCTGTTTAATTTTTAAGAGAATCTTTCTCTAGCATCAGTCTTCCTTTTGGAAAGGGAGCTTGGCCTGAAGATGATAAGTTAGTTGTGTGAGTTCAAAGATGGTAATAACATTTCGTGTCTTCTGGACTGTGATGGGGTAATTGAGGCTCATTGCAGGGAATAGAGAAAATCCCTTCATCAAACAGGTGTATTCCTCTCCATGGACTGATTTCTAAATAATTTTACCTGGAGAGTCTTTTATGATGGATGGAGATCTTACTTATTTAAGATCTTGATAATGTGGCACCCATTCCCAGTCTGAAATAGTCCATGAAGACTGGATTAGATAATCATTGGCATTCTGTACATGCCCTGTATGTATATGAGGAAACTCTATAAAATAGCAAAGAATTCTCCAATCAGCAATACATTATTGAAAGAAGTCTTCAGATTCTCTACACCTGCCAATGAAACATTTTTTTTAAAAATGAAGAGAAATAATTCAAATTGCACGAGCTTTTAAGGGAAAGCTAAGAATATTTCAAGTAGGGAGGAGAACCTACTTTCCTTTTGCCTTTGTGTTTTTAAGTTATAATTTAAAATACCATTAGATTTCTACTTATTATGAAAGAGTAAAATATGTGCATGATAATCTTTTGCATGCTTTAATTTTTTTTTTTTTATTTCAGGATAATGTGAGGGTACAACCAGGTTACAATACTTGCATATGTTAGGTACAGTTACTCTTTCAACTCATAGCCTTACATTGGGAGCACAGCCATCCCCGTCCCTCTGCCCCCCCTCATTCCCCCTTGTTCTCTCTCTCCCCAACTTGGATTGCATTGTGTTTTTCTCTTACACAGGCTCTTGGCTTCTTATTAGTACTGAGTACATTGGATATTTGCTTTTCCATGCTTGTAATACTTACTAAGAAGAATGTGTTACAACTCCATCCAGGCTTAATAGAAAAGATGTAAAGTCTCCATTGTTTTTATGGCTGAATAGTATTCCATGGTCTACTTATACCACAGTTTGTTAATACATTGCTGGGTTGATGGAATTTAGATTGTTTCCACAAACAATTTAGTTCAAATGTCTTTTTGATAAAATGAATTTCTTTCTTCTGAGTAGATGCCCCATGGTGTCAAATGGGAGGTCTAATTTAACTCTTCGAGGATCTCTGTACTTCTTGACATGCTTTATTGCTTATAAACATGTATAATTTTACAAAAACACAATTTTTTTTGTTTAACAAAAAAACAAAACATCCCTATATTGTTTATGCTATTTGTATCTTAGAGACCATTTTTAAATTTTCAAGCTGAATTCTTCTATAGTTTTTATGTCATTAATATTAATAGTTTATTCTTTAGTCACATCCTTCTCATATACATGTACATCTGCATATATATATAACAGTTTTATTTGAGACAGGGTCTCAATCTGTTGCCCAAGCTAGAGTACTGTGGCATCATCAGAACTTACTGTCACCTCAGATTCCTGGACTCAAGGAGTCCTCCTGCCTCAGCCTGCCAAGTAGCTGGAACTCTAGGTGCATACAACCAACCATGTTTGGCTAATGATTTCTTTTTTCTTTTATGTAGAGATGGGGATTTTTTTATGTTGCCCAGGTTGGTCTCCAACTCCTGGTGTCAAGTGATCCTTCTTTCTCAGCTTCCCAATATGCTAGGATTTCAAGCCTGAACCATATACCTGACCAGCTATGATAAATTCATAGTGATATATGATTTTGTAGAAGAAGGTCCATTATTTACACATCTGCATCTTATTTTTGGAACTTGACAGTTCATCATGGAGTCTCTTCCTCTTTTATGTTGGTTTATTTTGTTCTTTATTTTGTCTCTTCGGACAACTCATTAGTTTATTTTCATGGTGTTTTTTTTTTTGTCTAATAATGAAGAGCTTGAAGGCTAAATATTTTCAGTTTGCCTATGAATCACAATTTGTTATAAAGTGATTTTCCCTTCATTATATTCAAGATCAAGTATGATTTTGATTCTCTTTTTGGTCCATGAATGACATAGGAGAGTATCTTAATATTCCAAGTTGTTAATCTTTCTTCATTTTTTAGTATTTGTTTCTAAATGTTATTGCCTGTGATTAGAACGCTCTTCACATGATTAAGGTACACAGCCAAGAATGAAAATCACTGCTGTGGACAATGGCTGTTGACGTATCTAAAACTCTGGGTGAACATTTGTGAGACAATATGGGAAATTTAAACTCTGATTAGATATTTTATAATATCAAATCACGTTTTAGAGTTGTATGTGGTAACTGGAGGTTATAGATAAGGCAATATTATTCATGTGTTAATTGTTGTTATAGCTGTGTCCTGGGTGTGTGTGGGGGGCTTATTTTAATATTCTCTTTTGCATATATTTGAAAATTTCCACAATAAAAATAGAATGAGAAGAAATACCTAAACAGGTAGAAGGAAAAACAGAAGAGAATAGTGTTAGAAAAAGTGTCAAGACAGTAAGAGTTTCCACAGTGTTAACAAAAGTAATAATAAATTCATTGGATTTGGTAACATGAAGATCATCTGATGACCTTAGTGAGATCTTGCTCAGTGGAGAATGGTCTGGAAGCAAGTTTGGGGTGCACCAGGAACTGACAAGAAGCAACAGTGAGTCAGAAAAGAGAGGAGAACATGGCCCTGCCTGGTATGAGGACGTTTGAGACGGGACAGGTTTGCATGTACTTAAATGATGAGACGGAACCTATGGAGAGGGAAGTAGTGAACGCTTGAGAAGGAAACAGGGACATGCATCAGCTTTGGTTTCCCTAGAAGAATCTCAAAGGTTTGGCGTGGAGATCAATGTGGATAATGTGTTCCTAGCATCGTGTACAGCATATTAACAAATCGTTATTATAAGAGTTTCAGAATTTGGGTATGCATGATAATGCATCCAAATAAGTTCCTTTTGTGTGACTCTTCTTAATGTTAACATTTTGATGTAAGTTGCAGATTTCTATGTTCAAATGTTAAGAATTGGTCTTTGTACATTTCTCAAAATGCTTTTCATCTCTAAAACAAAATTTAGAATGGCCAATAATTATATATATGTGTTGAAAATAGTAATATATTAAACTGATAACTGAGTACTTTCCCAGACCTAAGTTAGATGAGTAACTTGTCTTTTTTGCAGGGAGGGATGTGGGAGGGAACAAAACAGAGAGAGGGGGAGAGAGAGGAAGAGAGAAGTGAATGAATGAATTTAAAGGGGCAAAGTGCCAGGAAGGAATATGTTTAAATCAATTAAATCAGTGTTTGTTCAGGACAAACTTACATTGATCACTGTTATTGTCATTTTGGTTATTTTTATTTCCAGCTGTATTGTCTCCTGCCAAAAAGTATGACTTTTTATCCACATGCTTTCTCATTTGCTTTCCTCTTAATTAACTTGAAAAGTAAGAGTCTAAAGAATGCCATGTGTTGAATTTAAAAGGGCTTTTTTTGTTTGTTTGTTGAAACAGAACTGTTCATTTTGAAGGCGGCGCTATATCTGTTCATGCACGCTCCCTTTGGAGACTAGAGACGCTGAGAGTTGCGTAAGTAACTTCTGGACATAGCCTGGCTTCTAGGTGTACACAGTAGCTCCTTGCCCTTGACCTCTGTGCCTGTGTCAGCCATACTGGTAACTAAAGCAAACAAATGAACAAACAGAACTCTAGCAAAGTACTGGAGAGTCTCTCTTCCTCCTACTGTTATTTATCTTGCCTTAGCCTAAGCATACCAACTGGCAAACCTAAGAAATAAGCAATGATTTTGTACATTCTGCTTTTCTCTTTAGCCTCATTTGTTTTTTGTAACATCATCTAACCCCAGAGCATGCATTTTTTGGCAGAAAGGGCTACTAGGAGAGCGATGAGCGGTTCAGAGACAGGGCAAGTTCTTTGCAAGCCGGTCGCACACATTTCAGATCTGAGAGATTCTGGGTTTAACCTTCTACGGGTACATTTAAAACAGAGGAAACTTGAACCATAGGACAAGAGTCCTTACTGGCAGCCACTATGTATATATACATAGCTTGATAGCAAAGTAAAAATCCAGATTGTAATAAAAGTCACTATATAAACATAACAGTAATAAGGATTTTTATTTTATATATGTACACACACACACAAGGTGCCAAAAATGTATAGCCATTTTAGGAAAGGAAAAAAGTGGGCGGCACCTGTGGCTCAAAGGAGTAGGGTGCTGGCCCCATCTATGGAGGTGACGGGTTCAAACCTAGACCTGGCCAAAAAAAAAAAAAAAAGAAAGAAAGAAAGGGAAAATACTATATTAAATTTGTGATACTGAAGTCTAATGTTTGACTTCTACAATTACAAGAGGTGCTCAACATGATTTGTATTCACCTTTTTGTTATCAGTTTATATTGAGTATTTATTAAAATTATATATTTTTTTCCTTTCTTAAAATGCATATGTATATTGTTGGCACTCTTTGCATTTTTTTTTTTCCTGCTGATTTCAAATAGCCATCTGGAGATTGCCTTTTAGTTCTTTTAACTGATTATAAAGGTGTCATTATAAGCTATTTTAAATAGAATTAAAATGTCAGATTTTTTTTTTTTAAGAATTGAAAGGTAAGTCCTTTACCTAAAAGCAATAAATTTTCTAAGTATTTGTTTTCTATTGTATTGGGCTTTAAAGAAATTATTTATTTCATATTATTTTACTATAAAATGGTTGTATTATAGACTTTATTTTTGAGATCATTGCCTGTCTAATAATGATTAAAACAGTTTAGTAGTCTAAAGTTGCTTTTGCTCACGTGTTATACATACTGTAATTTTGAAAAACTTTGTATCTCCTTAAACAATGTAAGGTTGATATAGAAATTATTTTGTTATCAGTTTAAATAGACGCATACTGCCAATGTATTTTAAGTCGTGACATGACAAAATAAAATGGTTATACCGGGCTGTTCAAAACATCAATTGGGTATAAGTTCTGCTGTAATTTAGTACCCACTTTGATTAATTTAAAATATACTTGACCTGACAGTGCACTTATGGTCCCAGCTACTTGTGAGCCTAAGGCAAGAAGATTGTTTGAACCCAGGAGTTCAAGATCAGCCTGGGACATAACAAGACCCCCATCTTTTATATATTAATTAATTAATTAATTAATTAAACAAGTAAAAAATTAAATAAAAATACTTGAACACAGTCTTCTTTAACAGTAAAATTTTTATATTGTATCTCTCACTGAAAATGTAATTTCTGTTATGACTTACTTTTCTTGTGCACTTCTTAATACTCCGATGAAACAAAAATATTTATATAAATTAAATTTATTTTTTCTGTTTCTTACCCTAGTAAATCTGTAACTTAAAAAAATTCTTTCTGTATTAATACCATTAATTGGTATAATTAAATTTCTTTGATATAAAATAAATATGCAGTTGATCACGTCCAACCAAATGTTACAACTTTTGATAAATAGAGTACAATTTTATTAGAAATGCATCTTAATGAAATGAAAGAAGAGACCGACTTGCAAGGCAAACAAAGAAAGACTCATAGCTTTTAAATATTTTGTAATTATTTAGAGAATTTAGGGAAAGGGATTTTAAATATATACATGTGTACACATTTTTCCTTTACCTTGTGTATTATAAAAATGACTGATTCAAGAAATGACACATATATAATGACATATATTAATCATATACACAAATGAATAATTAGACATAATTTGTCAATATATTAAGTAAGATCAGTTTAGAGAGGCTCTGTTGCCTTTATAAAACAGATTCCAAATGTGTTTTCAAAATTTATAGACACATTTCATGACTGTGTGCTTAAAAAAATGAATTCTTTTTTAAGCTAAGGCCCTAAATCTGTCTTCATTTGGCTTTTAAAAAAAAGAATGAAAGCTGCTTTTGAGAACCTGAAAGGACTTCATTTTTACTGTCAGTAATAAGATTGATGAGCTATAACTCTGCAAATCCAGATTGCTATGCAAACCTCTGCACACCTTCCGGAGGGGAGGGTCTTGATTGTGTGTCTCCATTGCTGCTTCTGTTTGTATTTTTAAATAGAAAGTTAGGAGTTTGTTTTCACTTTGATTATGGATGATGGATATATAGAAGGATAAGATTTTCTGGGCAGCTACAGGGGTAAGGGGACATTAAATTGCCTCTCAGAATCTAGCTGTCATTGAGGTGAATACTCCAGCAGAAGGCAAGGCAGGTGGGTTTTTGTTTGTTTGTTTTTAACAATTCATAAGATTAAAGAGAAATATTTTGCTTTGTTCTGTGACTCTTGATTAATACCATTTTGCCTTCCTATCTAAAATAGGAAAGCAGGAGGTATATATGTAAAGAATATAATTATTTTAAAGATTTTTTTCAGATTACATTGACCCTTTAAGCCACTTTGGCTTTTTTGTAAATATACAAATTAAACTGCCTTCATTAATCATGGCCACATTATTACTAATTTACTAATTTTCTTTGTACTTAGGAAATTATAATCAAAAATCCTTCCTGCTTACGTTTGTGATACAAACATGTTACCTAATGCCAATATTTATATTCAATATTTGGGAAGCTCTGTGTTCTTTTTTCTCTAGTGAGAGCCCAAGTATTTGTTATAATTTATGTAGCTCATTCATTATATATTTTATATTACGCACTTTTACAAATAAAATTAATACTGTCAAAACTTTTCCAAAATAGGATCATTGTAATAAATGATCTTAATGTAGGAAGTTAAATTTAATGGAAAACACTGTTCTAGTGGAAACCTAATAAACACCTGTATATGTAAAAATTAAAACAAAAAAGAAAACACTGTTCTGTATTTTGTCCAAGTACTAAGTTATAAGACCTATGATAAGTGAGATCTGTGTTAATTCTTACAATAGAAATAATTATTGAAATTAAACATAAGTATGTATAGTTCAAATTTCATTTTTTTAGAGTATTATAAATATAATTTAAAGATGATGTATTATGAAGAGTTACTCAACACTCCACCAATTCCTTTGAGATTTTTTCAGGCGAATATGAGTAATACATAGGCAACAGATTTTTCGATGTGTTAGCATAGGAATTTGCTTTATATAACTTCATTACTATCATTAATTTCAGTTTTTGCTGCATATTATTTTTTTGCCCCTTTATGAGCTTGCCCTCTTTTTTGGAGGTGTCCAGGGCATACGAGACCAAGCTAATCTGGATACCTATGAGCTAAAGAAAACAGGCTTAGACTTCACACTGTTTCTGCCCCAAACTGGCCGTGTTCCTTCCATTTTTACAAGAATTTCCTTAGTGATTTGAAAGGAGCACTAGTAAACATGAATGTTATTAAATAGATTTGAGCATGGTATCTAGAATAGCTGCTAGTAATTCTAGTAAAAAAGCTTATGTATATGGTCAAATTTTGGATAATTTTGAAAGTAAAGATTAAGATGGATAATTTTTTATTTCCAAAATTTATATTTTCAAGATATATCATTATTGGTGAAATATTTCACTATTGAAAAAGCATACTCAAATACTTTTTCAAATAATGGAAACAAATATGAAAAATTAAGTATGGATTTTATGATATTTACAAGTAATATATTCAATTCTACAAGAGGATACTTCAAAAAAAATCTCATTTATTACCAAACTAGAGGTGCTATCACATGCTCTTATTGGCAGATAAACTTTTATTTCACTTTTCAGACAACACTGCATTATTATCAGGGTTTAGTGGTATATGGTTATTAATTTAGTTGGGAGACTTTTCCAAATCAATTGTCTGTATAAATAAAATGCACAATGAACTTGTTGTAATATTCTGTTGTTAATTTCCTCTGCCATTATCTCGAGTCAGAAATCCAGGTTAGGAAAACAACATTGCTTCATAGTTGACTGAGATTGCTGGCTTTGAAAAAATATTCTCAATTTTTAGGATATGAAAGTTTTTAATGAATGTATATAAAACCAAATTTATTAATTAATAAGATGACTCTGAATTCCTCCATTTATTTCCTTTTGTCAGTTTGATTCACTGCATTTTAATAAACTCATCCATTATCAATATCTTAAAAAAAATTCTATATTTTTTGTTTCATTTTCTATTATTGCTATGTGAAGCTTAAAAACATATGTTCTTTTTAGACGGCTTTCCTTTTATAAAATATCTGACTGTATTCTTTTTGTGATTTTTGTCCTTGAATTTGAATTTGTGTAATATCAAATTTGCCATCTTTCCCTTTGATGATTACTTGCATCTTAAATCTTTCCCACTCATTTGCTTTTAATTTTTTGAATGACTTGATTACAAGCATGCCTCTCGTCAATTATAAACCCAGGCTGTCCTCTCTTTGCAGAATACTGTGTTAGGGAAAAGTTGTGCATGTGATAATCGTGCTTTCACGCTGCACCTTAGCAAGGACAGAGTTCCTAAATGCACAACTTCCCGTTGACCAAGGACTGTGCAAAGCACAGACAGCCCGTATCTTTATTTATTTATTTATTTTCCCTATCTAAAGCCATTTCTTTCTTTCTTTCTTTTTTTTTTGAGACAGAGCCTCAAGCTGTCCCCCTGGATAGAGTGCTGTGGCATCACAGATCACAGCAACCTCCAATTCCTGGGCTCAAGTGAGACTCCTGTCTCTGCCTTCCAAGTAGCTGGGACTACAGGCGCCCGCCACAATGCCCGGCCATTTTTGGTTGTTTGGCAGGCCCCGGCTGGATTTGAACCCGCCAGCTTAAGTGTACGTGGCTGGCGCCTTAGCCCATTGAGCCACAGGCGCCAAGCCTCTAAAGTCATTTCTTTTAAAATTTCTTTCTTTTTAAAATATTGTTTTGAGACAGTCTCACTCTGTTGCCCATGCTAGAGGGCCATGGCCTCATCCTAGCTCACAGCAACCTCAAACTCCTGGGCTCCAGTGATTCCCCTGCCTCAGAGTCCTGAGTATCTGCAAAGCCTAGCTAATTTCTCTATTTTTCATAGGGACAGGGTCTCGCTCTTGCTCAGGCTGGTCTTGATTGAACTCCTGAGCTTAAGCGATCCTCCAACCACGGCCTCCCAGAGTGCTAGGGTATTACAGGCCTCAACTATCACATGTGCCCATCTAAAAGTCCTTCTTTTTAAAAAAGAGACGTTTTTAATGATCATAACTTTACTTTTTATCTTTTTTCTCCAACTTAGCCTATATTTTCTGGGTTTTATTATTTTTTTTTTCTTTTCTTTATTTCCTCTTGACCTTCATAGAATTTTCACTTTCTTGCTTTTGTTTATTGGCTTTTAATAATATCATTGTTATACAATATTAATATTTAAAGCATAAGAATAATTTCTTTTGTCAAGTAACTATAGTCTAAACTATGCACCTCAATGTGTGGGTATTGATGTGTGTTTATATGTATCCTGATATGTTTGAAATGTGTGTTTATATGTGTTGATGTGTGTTTATATGTATCCTGATATGTATGAAATTTCCATTTAATTATACTTAGACACTGGCAAGAATATCACTATATTTTCAAGTCTGTGCAAATATAAAAACTAGTAAATGCTATGATATCATTTGAAGTCATACTTTCTTTTTTTTATTGTTGGGGATTCATGGAGGGTACAAGAAACCATGTTACACTGGTTGCATTTGTTAGGAAAAGTCCCTCTTACAATCGTGTTTTGCCCCCAAAAGGTGTGGCACACACCAAGACACCAAGACCCCACCCCCCTTACTCCTTCCCTCTCTCTGCTATTCCTTTCCCCACCCCTCCCTCATTCTTCCTCTCTCTGCTCTCCCCTTCCTTCACCCCCACTGTGTCAATAATTGTCATTAATTGTCCTCATATCAAACTTGAGTACATGGGATTCATGC
>CAUYON010075194.1:0-46764 GCA_963573935.1 Arctocebus calabarensis | reverse complement strand
TGATACCATGTTATTATTAAATAGACATTTTAGGCTCAGCATCTGTGGCTCAACAGGCTAAGGCACCAACCGCGTATACCTGAGCTGGCGGGTTCGAATCCAGCCCGGGCCGCCAAACAATGATGGCTGCAACCAAAAAATAGCTGGGCTTTGTGGCGGGCGCCTGTAGTCCCAGCTACTTGGGAGGCGGAGGCAGGAGACTCGCTTGAACCCAGGAATTGGAGGTTGCTGTGAGCTGTGATGCCACAGCACTCTATCCAGGGTGACAGCTTGAAGCTATGTCTCAAAACAAAAACAAAAACAAAACCCTAAGAGCTTTTAATAACAGAACAGGGTAGAGGATGTGTGAGAAAGGAGCACTTACACTTTCTCACCATCTAACTTGTCAAGTCTTTTAGCCAACTAATTTAGTTGTGTATAGGAGTGAAAGGGAAATCCTTTAAAAATAACTGTTAGGCTCGGCGCCTGTGGCTCAACTGGCTAAGGCGCCAGCCACGTACTCCTGAGCTGGCGGGTTCGAATCCAGCCTGGGCCCACCAAACAACAATGGTGGCTGCAACCAAAAAATGGCCGGGCATTGTGGTAGACGCCTGTAGTCCCAGCTGCTTGGGAGGTGGAGGCAGGAGACTCACTTGAGCCCAGGAATTGGAGGTTGCTGTGAGCTGTGATGCCACTGCACTCTATCCAGGGTCACAGCTTGAGGCTCTGTCTCAAAAAAAAAATAAATAAATAAAATAAAAAATAAAAATAACTGTTAAAGTTTATAAACACACATTGATAGTTTGGAAGGCTGCGATAAAATAGCTGTGATTTTGCATAAGGAGATGGAGACGGAGAACATAAAAAAAGATAAAGAAGCATGGAAAGAACCTAAATAATAGTTTGGAATGCAGAGTGTCAGTAGGCAACTGTAAAAATAGGTTAATTCTGTAGGTAGAACTGAAAATATACAAAGAATAGAATTCCAAAATGGAAAAGAAATCAAGCCTTCAACAAAAATAACAAAAAAATAATAAAAATTGATTTCTGAGAAAAGGTGACAAAGTAGGGATTTTTATGCTTATAAACATTTCCAAATTAGCACTGGGTAACATGCTGATTTAGCAATAATCACCCACGAGTAGTATTCAAAATAATGATTAGGATTGTGTTGGTAATGCTAGATCTGGGACCCAATTCAGCAGAGATGAGTGAATAAGATTCTGCTACAGTAAGTTTCTGAGTATCTTCAAAAGTCTTAATTAGGAACTCGCTTTTTTCTGACATTTCAACTTACTCGTCAGAGGCCTCAAAGAACATTTTATTTTTGTATGGTGTGGGGCCAGACTTTCTTAAAAAGTATGTATGAAAGCAGAAGGAACTCATATTGACAAAAAAGTTCTAAATTTATCGGTAATGTTGTCAATGTGACTAAAAAGATTATTTAAGGAAAATGTGTTTGATAGCAACAGAATATTATTATGAAGGTAGTGGTCTTTGTTTTTTAATTCGAAATAAGTCAAATTAAAAAAAAATTCTTGAAATAGAATTGTTTCTTGGGAAACAATTTCTGTGCTAAGACCAAGGCACAATGAACCTAACGAGGAATTAGACGCGATGTGGGGCGGGTATAGGTCAAAGCAGGTCTCGAATTCTTGCAGTAAACAAGCTTCAACTGAGCGGCACAGGCCACGAGGTTTAAATGGGCCTAAAGCCCACCAAGCTCAGGTGAGCAGATGGTCAAAGAAGGCTCAAATCCCCGTGGTCCCTCCAGGCACGGAGACACGCTCTTACTCTGGGGGACTAGGTCTGGCGTTGGGTACCGTGATGCAGGACGAAAGAGACAAAGCGCGGCCTGGCAGGCCGCCGAGGACAGTGTCGGGCCCACCCGCCCGAGGTCTGGCCCTGCACCGAGCAGCCGGCCAGCCTGCCTCAAAGGGAGATGCAGGTGAGACTAGTCATCCAGACAAGGAGGAAAAAACCACCCCTTCACGCGGAAGGATAACGAGAGCTGCCGGGCCGACGTTACCTCCACCCACTGGCCTGCGGCGTCCCCATCGGCTGGGCGAACTTGCAGCCGGGCGTGCAGGCACTGCTGCAGGAGTGCCCGGGCCTGAAACGTCCGACCTCCCTCGGCCATGACTCCGGTTCGCGCCGCGGTCCGACGGCTTCAGGTAATACGCTGCGCAAGCTCCGCCCCTGGAGCGCCGGCAGGGAGAAGGGGCGGGGCGAGATGGAGGCTCCGCCCCCAGGAGTCAGGCTCTCTTCTGTCCCGGATGTGCGGTCTTTCAAGTGCGCGTGATACTAAGCGCCTCTGCCAAAGCTGCCCAACTCCTTAGGTGTATGCCTTTTAAAGAATGAAAAAAAAAATCATTAGATTTCTTCCCTACACACTTTTGAGCAAACATTTTTCATTTCAGAAAGCTTAGGTTCTAGCCATTGAAAATTTTTCAATCTGCTAATTTAAGTTCATGCTATGCCCTTTATGAATATAAGTAAACAGAATGAATGAGTCAAATCACAGAGCAAGCAGAAATGGAACTAAAAGCTATACATCTTTCAAAATATTCCTTACTCCAATCAATAAAACAATGCTACCTCCTCTATCAGAAATACTATAAATAATTCTGTTTGCACAGTTGTGGAAAGGTATTGGTATGCTATGTGACTACGCATTTGGAGATCATTCTTTATAACATATCATTGCTAAAACCATTCTTATCTAAGAAAGCATGATTGTTAATAAGTTATTTGACCTGACCTCTTACTCAAAAGTAAAACATGTTCTGATGAACATAATATACATAAATTCTGTGATGCATTTCTGTTAAGCACATATTAACATGTAAATAAAATTAAACAAGAGCTTGTTTTTCTTTCCCATGTAACATATTCCTTGAACATTTATCAGATTAGCATTAATTTTTCTACAGGCTTGGAAGGTTTAGATGAGGAATAATAGCGTTATTCTGATTGCATTACCCAGGTCATTGATTTGGGCTCAGTTGGCGCAATATGCCTATCCATTCAGGTCTATTGTTCAATATGACATCAGCAATGGTTGCTATCCATACAAAGTAGTGTGACTGAAGAAAGTAATCCATGCATAATCAACAGTCCTTTGTAAACAAAATTGAAACTGCTTGTTTGCTGGTTATCTTGCAGCCAGCTTTACTTCTTCAGTAAAAATAAAAAGCAAAATCTCACATTATGTCTGATTTCTACATTGCAGGAGTTCTGATATTTGCTGACATTTGTCTGCAAAGCACAGGCAAGTTGAATTGCTTAATGTCTGCATTTTTATGTCATCATAATTATTAAGTTTCTTGTCTCTCTCTGTTAGACCCAAATTGTACAAATCTGGAAGAAATTTCGACATAAAGATTCTTAGTCATGACCCAGAATAAGAAAGGACTTTTTTTTTTTTTTTAATATAGAACGCTTCACGAATTTGCGTGTCATCCTTGGGCCGGGGCCATGCTTAAGAAAGAACTTTTGTATCTTGTTTGTATATAGGTGCAGGAGATGGGGGGAGGTCTTTTGAAAATAGGCTATACAAGATAGGCGCCTGTGGCTCAAGCAGCTAAGGCGCCAGCCACGTACACTTGAGCTGGTGGGTTCAAATCTAGCCCGGGCCCGCCAAACAACAATGACGGCTGCAACCAAAAAATGGCTGGGCATTGTGGCGGGTGCCTGTAGTCCCAGCTACTTGGGAGGCGGAGGCAGGAGACTGGTTTGAGCCCAGGAATTGGAGGTTGTGTGAGCTGTGATGCCACAGCACTCTATCCAGGGTGACAGCTTGAGGCTCTGTCTCAAAAAAAAATAAAAAATAAAAAATAAAATAACTTCTTAAAAAGTGTTTTGGAATCATGTGAATATATTACCTGTTTTAAACATTTATAACATTAAGTGGGCCATTTTCAATCAGTATGAGACAAACGTGTAAAACTACGAATTCATGATAGAATAACTGGATTGAAATTGCTCTTGATTTTATTATGTACCTTGAAGATTTAAAGTCAGAATTTAAGAATGGGGAGTCTCAAATTAGATGAATAGGTTCATCTAACTGATGCAAATTGATACTTCATTTCACATTTACTTCCTAACTTTTTCAGACAAAAAAAATTACATGTTCACTGTGAAAAATTAGAATATATCAAAAAGTACAAAGAAAATAAAAAATCACCTGCAATTACATCCCTAAGGGTTTAAAAAAAAAAGCATTGGTGTATATACTTCTGGTCTTTTCTGAGTAATACCTTTATGTTACATGTATGTGTGGTTTAAAGCCAATAGTGACTATAAATTTATAAATCCAGTTTTTCTTACTGAAATAGAAATAACAATTCCTAATTTCCATATGGACATAAGGTTAGGCATTTCACGGGCATTCTCCCTTCACTCCAAGGCTATGGAATGGGTAGACATTTCCACCAGCTAAGGAAGGTAGCTGAAGATCTAAGAACTTATTACCATCCCAAAGGCTCACAGCTATTATGTTGTAAAACCAACTTCAAAACCTGATCTATCATAAAACCTTGGGTTTTTCTGCATACCATAATGCTGCTCCACCACCAACTTTTTAAAAATACATGGTACAAAACCCTTGTATGAATACATTATGCTATTACATTGCATCAAATGACAGAAATGGGAAAGTCATACACAACTCGCCTTAAGCAAAAACTAAAAAGACTATTAGACTTTTCTGTGGTTTGAAAGTATTATACATAGTATTATTTTTTGCAAGAGGGTCCTGTCACCACCATCTTCATCGTTGAAAAGAAAGCAAATACTACTAGAAGAAATTTATGGCATCAAAATAACTTAATGAATGGAAAAGCATTTAAATACACTTTCTTTCTTTTTTTGGTAGAGATGGAGGAGTCTCACTTCATCACCCTCGGTACAGTGCCATGGCGTCACATGGCTCATAGCAACCTCCAGCTTCTGGGCTTAGGCTATTCTCTTGCCTCAGCCTCCCGAGTAGCTGGCATTTATGAAACTGCACATTTCCTGGAGGTTAGGTCAGTTTTGCTTTTGAACTGATGAATCTTTTCAGCTAGTTCTGGGAAACTTGCACGGCCAAGCTCTTTATACAGCTGCGTGGCTGGGTCAGCCAGTCATAAAGCCCCATGCAGCCAGATGAGCAGAGCCTAGTGGCCGTGTTTGCAGAAGCTTTCAGTTCCTGACCACTGTGCCTCAATGGCTCTGATCTGGTCATCCGTAAAGTTCCATGAACGTGCCAGCTCCTGCCACTCACTGGCCTTCAGCTGATGGTTAAGCCAGGGTCCAGAGGAGCATGCGCATGTGCCTGGTCTCCAGACTGTGATCTTGCTTGAACGCCAGTAAAGCCTGTTGATGTATCCCTGATACTCTCACAATGCTTCTCTTTCCAGGCATAGTACTTCTCCGCTTTAATGAGCATGTCCACGACAAGGCTGCGTTTGCTCCTAGAGGCCATAGCCAGGGCAGTCCTTCCTTGCTTATCAACAACCTTCAAGTCACAGCCTGCCTTCAGCATGATTTCCACCAGTTCCACATTTCCAAGATCAGCAGCTATACGCAGAGGGGTTTGCTGTCTTTGATTAAAGATGTCAATATCATGCTGGGCACTTAATAAACTGTTTACAACGGTGATATGGTTGTCAATAGCTGCTAAATGAAGAGGGGACTCCTTAGGTATAGCCTCTAGACTCCTTGCTCCCTCATTCCATCCAGCTGCCACTGGCCCTGGAGGCAAGAGACAAAGAGAAGACAGGCTTCCAGCAGTGGAAAAGGCAGCAAGATGGGGAAGCTCCAGTAGAAGGATCAGGGTGGGAGAGAGGGGAGAGAAGGTGCCGGTGCAGAGAAGAGAGAGGAGTGATGAGGAGGCATACAGGTGTGAAGGAGGGAGGTACTATGGGCCGAACAGGAGTGGAACTGAGAGCAGAACCTCTTCCCCAATCTTTAAAATTAGACACACGTGAATAACCCAGAAGCTAAAATATTCTAGGAAGAATTCTGCTTTGAGATAGTGACACTTATGCTTAGTTGCATTTTATATCTCTAAGTACATTAAAAACAGCTGGGCCTACAGTACTGCTATCCAGCAGATACTGCCGTGTAACTTTTGGCAGAGACTGCAGCTTCAGTAACTTTAATGAATACTTTAAGTAACAATATGTAAGACACTGCATTTATAGTGACTCTATTCTCCACAGTAAAAATCTGATCACATGACCATATTTATCCAGGTGACTCATCATAGGGAAAATGTGTAATGAATAAACATAACACACAGTACAAGGAAGTTATATTGAAAGAAGACAGGAAGAGAACATTAGTCAGAGACTTCTATGAACCAAACACTGTGATTTGTAGGTATAGTACAATTCCCATTTTATAAATAAAGAAATCAGATCAGAGAGGTTAGTGAGTTCTAGGTATTCTTGGAGAAGAACTGAGGATAGCATTCCAGGTCTCCCGCTTCAAACAACATCTACAATTTCAGTTGTTTTATAGATGGGGCTTCCATGTAAGATTCATTTATACCAAGAGTTTAAGAAAAGGGGGAGAAGGTTAAGTCCGAGGCAGGTGGATTGCTTGAGCTCAGAAGTTCCAGACCAGCCTGAGCAAGAGAGAGACCTCCATCTCTGATTTAAAAAAATAGAAAAACTAGCTGGGTATGGGGACACATGCCTATAGTCCCAGCTACAGGGGAGGCTGAGACAAATGATCATTTAAGCCCAGGAGTTTCAGGTTGCTGTGAACCACGATGCCACAGCACTCTACCCAGGGCAGAGTGAGACTCTGCCTTTTATTTTATTTTTTTTTTTTTTAAGAAAAAAAGGTATAAATCCTAGCTTCCCTTCTGAGCACAAACTATAATTGTCCATAGAAATTCTATACTAGGAATAATAAAACAGGAAAACAAGTCAAATATGAAATAGTTCAAAATGAAGAATGAATATTTAAATTACCATGGAGCCAAAAAGAACTACAGTCACACACTGCATAATCACATTTTGGTCAATAATGAACTGCATATAGGACAGTGTCCAGTAACTATTTTTACTATCTTTTCTATGTTTAGATACACAAATACATACCACTGTGCTCCAACTCCTGACGGTATTCCGTCTCCTGACAGTAACATGCTGCACAAGTTTGTAGCCTAGGAGCAATATGCTGTACCATATAGCCTAGGTGCATAGTAGGCTATCACATCTAGGTTTGTCTAAGTACACTCTATGATGTTCCTAGATATTGCCTAAAGACACATTTCTCAAAACAGATCTTCACTGTTAAGTGACACATGACTAGACTATACATCAATGTCTAGTGTGTTTTTGCGAGTTTTTTTTCTACTATTCAAGCAAATTGTTGAGGTTAAAAAAATCCCTTTAAATATTTTTTTTTAAGACAGAGTCTCACTATGTCACCCTCGGTAGAGTGGCATGGCATCACAGTTCACAGCAACCTCAAACTCCTGGGCTTAAGTGATTCTCTTGCCTCAGCCTCCCAAGTAGCTGGTACTATAGGGACCCACCACAACGCCTGGCTATTTTTTTTTTTTTCGGTTGTAGTTGTCATTGTTGTTTGGCAGGCCGGGGCGGGGCTAGAACCTGCCAGCCTCAGTGTATGTGGTAGGCATCCTAGCTGCTGAGCTACAGGCGCTGAGCCTAAATATTTTCATTAATAGTTTTGTTTTAATAATACCTAGAGGAGTACAGATTCATGTTGAGGAAAATATAATTAGGGAACAATGACAGAGCCATCAAAGCCAGCAAATCTACTAAGGAAATTCATTCTCACTTGCCGATTCCTTGACATCCACATCCCACCCACTCTAAAAATTACTTGTAACTGTGATATAGCATCAAATAAATCATAGCTCTAAACCTGAATTTTCCCAACATAATGACCGTACTAGAAATTGTAACATAATAATCCAACTGTCAACTATACCTCCAAGGGAAAAAAAATGAGGGAACAGAAAACAAAATGTATGGCTCAGCACCTGTTGCTCAAGTGGCTAAGGTGCCAGCCACATACACCTGAGCTTGTAGGTTCAAATCCAGCCCAGGTCCACCAAGCAACAATGATGGCTACAACCAAAAAATAGCCAGGCGTTGTGGTAGGCACCTGAAGTCCCAGCTACTTGGGAGGCGGAGGCAGGAGAATTGCTTGAGCCCAGGAGTTGAAGGTTGCTGTGAGCTGTGATGGCACTCTAACCAGGGTGACAGCTTGAGGTTCTGTCTCAAAAAAAAAAAAAGAAAAGAAAACAATTTATAAATCATATTTTAAAAGTAATTTAGAAATTATTGCTTTGTATGTGTATTGGGGGATATTAAAGTTTTCACTTAAATTTCATGCTCCATTACACATAAGGAAAACTGTATCCCAAAAGAATAAATGTACCCTACCTACTACAAAGAAAGTTTACACCTCAAAATAATTACTGAAGACAGAGTAAAATCAAGTCACTGGCAGGTTGACAAAGCCCTGTGCAATTCTAGTGTTTAGGGACCTCTCTTCCCACTGTCTCCACCCCAACCCCAGCTTTCAGTAATACTGTCTTGACAGCTGATCCTTGAAATACACAGACTTATTCCAATCTCTAGCATTTACAATGCCATAACCTCTGCCTGGCACTCTCTCCTCCAGGTATCTATCCAGCTCACTCTTTCAGGTCTTTGCTTAAATAAACATCCTGTGAAAGAGCACAGAATCCCTGTTACTGTCTGTCTCTCTTGTTTTCTTTATTGAATCATAGCTGTGTACATTAGTTCAATCATGGGGTACAGTGTGCAAGCTTCACATACAATCTGAGATATTTTCATCAACCTGATGGACATAACATTCATGAGATTTTCTCATTTACTATGTGAAAACATTTTTGATCTGTATTTAGAAGTTTTCTCCCGACCCTTCAAATATGTACCTCAAGTGTGATCTCACCCTTTGTCCTACCTCTCCCCACCCTCTCCCTCCCCTTCCCTCCCTCTCCCCTTTCCCCCCTCTTCCTGTGTAATAAAGAAAAAGTACCCAATGTATACACCCCTAATATGAGGCAAATTCTTTATCTTTCAAGTGAAGGCTACAACTGTCTGTCTCTTGTACAATTTTTTCTTCATAGCACCTATCACCATCTATTATGCTTATCATTGCTCTTCTTCCATAGAAGGAAAGCTCATTGAGAGAAAGGGCTTTGGCTTCCTTCTCTATCTACAATGCTTGGAATGGTACCTGACTCATAGCAGGTTGCATTAAATCGAACTATGTTTGTGTGTGTACCCATATATATAAAAAAAGATGGAGACAAATCAACCTAAGTATAGTAACAGACTAAAATGAACACCAATAGATGCACTGCCTCAGAACCAGGTGCTTTATATAGAACTTAACATTTAATTTCACACTAACCCTTTAAGATAGTTATTCCTTATTTATGAAGGAAGAAAATTAGGCTAAGAGAGATTAAGTAACTTTTCCAAAGGCTCACTTCTAATGGCAATGTTAGAATTTGAACTCAAATGTGTGACTTAGTCTATTATTAAAACTGGTTTTCAAAGTCTCTACCAAAGAAGTGCTTGTAGTGGCTGCCATGTAGATAGATGAGTTTGAGAAGGGTGAACTAAAAATCCTGTCTTTTATTTATTCATTCAAAAAATATTTACTGAGCAGCTACCACAGGCAAGGTACTATTCTAGGTGCTAAGAAAAGAGCAATGAAACAAGTCAGATAACGTCCCTTTCCTAAAAGACTCAGTCTACTGGCATAAAGAATGAAGAAGAGTAAACTACTGAAGATGTAGGGGAAGAACGGACAGAGGAAACAAAAAAGCAAAGACCATGTTAGGAATAAGCCAAATGTATTTAATAGAAAAAAAACTATTCTATGTTTGGAACACAGTGACTTAGTCAAAGGATCTGAAGCCAGAGAGGTAGACAGGGAACAAAGCCTCAATGGCCTACTAAGCTGTTAGGATTTTATTCTAAGCCTGAGTCCTTTCTGTACTCTAGTATAAGCAGAGTCTTGGTATAATGCATTAGTGCTATTTAAAAGATCATTTATGGAGGGGGTGGTTGGCACATAATAATAATTTTAGAAAAGATCATTCAAATCACTGTGTTGTAAACAGACTGTAGTGAGGCCTTTACTGTTTCTTTTTTGTTGTTGTTGTTGTTGCAGTTTTTTTTGGCCAGGGCCAGGTTTGAACCGGCCACCTCCAGCATATGGGGCCGGTACCCTACTCCTTGAGCCACAGGCGCTGCTCTGCCTTTACAGTTTCTTACTTAGACTACTGCAATAGCCTACTTGGTCTTTTTCTAGTCTAGGTAAGAAACAAAGGCCTCAGCTACATTGACTGACATGAATAATGGAAATGAAAGAAATGATGATGATGGCAGCTAATATTTATTGAGTAAATACAGATCAGGCATTATTCCAAGTTTAGTTAAAACTGTTTAGGTTAAATAGTTACAAGTATTTAATTTGCACACGAACTTTATGCCCACTCTGTGTGTGTATATATATATTTATATATTCACTTAATCCTTAACAGAGATGGTACACTGTTTGCCTAAGGCCATGACAACAGAGCCAGACAGCCCATGCCCCTAACCATCCTATAATACTGTCTCTTTGTGAGATGAAATGGAAGTATGTGGCCAAATTTTTCTGTAGTAAAGCCAAAAAAACTTAATGAAAAACTGAATGGATGAAAAAACTTAATGAAAAACTGAATGGATGAAGCAGGAGGAGAAATCAAGGACAATTCACAGATTTCTGGTTTTGGGAACTGAATGGGTGCTGATGATGTTTACTAGTGAGAAGCAGGCTAGGGAAAGGGATAGATTCTGTTTTTATGATAGAGATGCCTAGCAAACATCCAACCAGAAAAATCAACAAAGAAGGGGTAAGGACTCAGCAAATGAGAAGGGTTAATTTAACCTGAATATTATTTTTAAACTACATTCATTATAGAAAAATCAGAACACAGCTAATAATTAAATACTTTAAACTAATTAATGCCTATTTTATTCATAAAGTAAAAACAGAAATAATGGGAAAATGATCTACTATTGCTTATATAATAAGTATATAAACCAACCAGCTTATATACTGGTTGGTTTCATTTCACTGAAAGCAGTGAATAATTGTGTCCAATTATTACAGGTTAAAACTTGTATGTAGTAAGCTCCATTACACATGAACTATTTAGTATGCCTTAGTATTGAACAATATTATTCCTGCTAAATTTTCCATGAAATTTATTTCAAATAATAATTATTGAAAAATAACGATTTTCCTTACTAATCTTCCTCTCAGGAGATATTCTGGTTTGCTGTTCAGTTTCGTCATTGTGAGACTGGAATCGTGATTCTTTACCAAGAAGGCTAGGCTTAGTTTAAGGTTTAAGAATTTGGTTAAATATATTACATTAGGGCAAATTATAAAGAACAAAGGAAAAAGTTTATATTTGTGAGAATGTCATGAGACTGACTAAAAATAAAAGGGAAGAGTAAGACTTAAAGGAGAAGGACTAAAGTGCAAACTTGAAAGGCAAGCCTTTTTCCCCCCTGAAAGCAACGGAATTTTTTTTTAAAGAGACAGTCTCACTTTGTTGCCCTAGGCAACAAACAGCTCACGGCAACCTCCAGTTCTTAGGCTCAGGAGATCCTCCTGCCTCAGCCTCCCAAGTAGCTGGGACCACAGGCACCCACCATTTTTTGTTGCAGTTTGGCTGAGGCTGGGTTCAAACCCACTACCCTGGGTATATGGGGCCGGCACCCTATTCATTGAGCCACAGGCACCGCCTGGCAACTGAATTCTTAAACTTAAAGGGGGAAAGAGCAGAAATGGTATTTTAGTCAGAGAATATGATGACTGTAATAAGAGTTTTTAGAGCAGGGAATAAGTACAGATAAGGGAACTGAAGTCCTGAGAGGAAATACAACTTCCATAAGTCACTTACTTACAGAGTAATGAGAAAAACACATGGCATACAGTTAGGGTGTGTTATTACTGAGCTCTTTTCGTCTCTTTAATAATTGAAAAAAAATTGTGTTGCTTTATTTATTTATTTATTTTCAAAAATAAGCAATCTGGGCATGCTGGCATGTGCCTATAGTCTCAGCTACTTCAGAAGATGAAGGAGGAGGATTGCTTGAGCCTAGGAGGTCCAGGTTGCATGACCTGTGACACTGTATGCCAGAGAGAGACCTTGTCTCTTTAACAATAAACTATAAACATACACACACTTAAAAACCACATGAAAGCTCTCAAAACACAAGAAAGTTGCCATGAAAACAAGGGTGGGGAGACTTTTCATGTTGGAAGGCTGCATTAAGTTAGCTTTAATCAAGGCCACGTTCAAGAAACTTCAATTACATATACTTAAAAATGTATATTATTTTCTAAAAATATAACTACTATGTACTTTGGGTTAGATAGGAAAATATCAATTTTGCAGCAACAAGTGGTTGAAAAGCAAGAAAGCAGTTAGGCAGTTCTGGGGCATGTTGCCAAAGATGTGGGTATCCTGTGTGTGCTTCTGTATTTCAACTGGATCTTTCTTAGCATCAATAACTTTCAAATGTCATTTCTTGAGAGCTCAATCAATTCCATCTGTAATTGTTTAGGTGGCTTGGTGATATCAATTAGGTGAGACTGAAATGCTAATTTGAGCATGATGTCCTGATTCTCAAAAGTCAGTGAACCTATTATTGTATTCTCTGATAGGTTTTCAAATGATTCACATACTCATATATCACAATGCTTATCAATGACCTTCGCTAATTGGGAAAAGTGTTCACCTGAAATGTGCTCTTAAAGAAGAAATGTTTTGAGAAGAGTTTAAAAAAAAAAATTTAGATTTTTTTGTCATATATCATTTATAGACTTAATTTTGCCTTGCAAAGAAATATTCAAGTCATTTTGATTCGACATATCACACAGAAATGCTGCATTTCTATAGAAATCTTCAGTAGTAATTCACACTGCTGATTCTGTTCTTCATAAACTTTAACTGTTCTAACAGAGATAAAATTTTAGCTAACACCTGTCCCTCAACAGTCAAAGCATTTTAGAATGACAGGTAAATCAACCCTGAATATCTCGTTGTTCAATGTTAGCATGCTACAAAACCAATGATGCTGTGTTGCATGTGCTTTAGCAAGGAGATTTTGGGGATGCAAGATGTAATGAAAAGAAAGGAGAGCATCTGGATCTGCTAATACTTTTTTATCTGTGCAATAAACCCTCCTGTTTTCCTGTCATGGAAAGTGCACTGTCTGTATATACATACACTCATTAAATTTACCAAATTCAGTCCAACTTTAAGACATTTATCTTTAAAGTTGAAAATACCTATTCTCTGTGTTCTTTTCACAAGAATGCTAAAAGCAAGTAACTCTTCCTAGCCAAGAAAAAATCTTCTGTTATAACTCTAATGAAGTGTAAAACTTGTGCCATGTCAGTAGTATCAATTAATTCATACAAAGCAATTAAATAATATACATTTTCATTTTGAAGTATTGCAGGAAGTTCTTCTGTTAAAGTTGAAGGCTAAATCATGCTGCTGATCAGTTATGGTTCTTTGCTTGTACTCTGAAATGTTATCCAGGTCTTAGCATCCTATAATTTTGACAATGTATTCTTTCACAATTTCTGTATCACTGAATGATTTGCCTTTCCCCCTCAACATATAAGCTACTTTAAGTTCTTTCAGTGGCATTATTTCCAGGTCTTATTGTTGCAGGACTAACTTTGCTTTTGCTTTTCATCTTTTAATTTCTGCAATACAACCTTTCCTGCCTTCCCTTATCTATGGTCCTTATGAGTGTCATGCTAATAATGAGCACTAAATTTCTTAAATGCAGTATCACAAAGCAGACAAATCAGCTTATCTTTAGCAGAAACAAGATATTACTATTCCCAATTCTCATCAAAAAATATCTATTTTCTTCCATTGCTGGATGATTTTAAAGTATATTCCCCACTTCAATGCTGAGCTCAGTATTGTTATAAAGTGAATCTGAATCCTACAATATAATAGTTCAAAAACATCTTGATGAAAAGGAAACTTTATGGGCAACTTTCCATAGTCTGTAAATTTTTATCTACTAAGAAGATGGTGTTGGAATAAGGGAAGAAAGGAGCTCCTTATCAATGCCTGGAAAGAATGATAGCTAAAATAAAAGTATGTTTTTAAAACAAAACAAAAAAAAATCTATTTTCTTCCTTTATTATTCAAACACTGATAAGCTGTGACAGTATTCACAAATTCCACTTCAAACAGAAAGACAGTAGACCACCGCCAAAAGCTAATAACAGACAGGTAAACTGGACGCTGCTCTCACCAACCAGTCTTGTATGGTAGTGGCAGCAGTCAGGCAGAGGAAATTATTAGAACTAAATCATGCACATAGCAACCATCAATTTAGCCACTAACATTCTAGCTGGTCAATCTGTGAGGATTATTTCACTGAAACTTATTTTATTCTTTGGTATTTAAAATACATTCATTTTAAAAATAAAATAAAAACAGAGCCTCATGCTGTCGCCCTGGGTGGAGTGCTGTGGCATCGCAGCTCACGGCAACGTCTAACTCTTGAGCTTGGGTGGTTCTCTTGCCTCAGCCTCCCGGATGGCTGGGACTGCAGGCGCCTGCCACAGTGCCCAGCTATTTTTTGGTTGTAGTTGTCATTGTTGTTGGATTGGATTCAAAACTGCCAGCTCTGCTATTGGGCTGGCACCTTAGATGCTTGAGGTATAGGCATCAAGCCATGATTTTGATTTAATTTATCATACTTGGTGTATATAAGTGTGGTCTTTTGCTTGGAGTTGTTTATTTTTACTTAGTTTCTTTCACATAAGAAATACAATTCCAAATGGTTAATTTTTTTTTTTTTTTTGAGACAGAGCCTCAAGCTGTCACCCTGGATAGAGAGCTGTGGCATCACAGCTCACAGCAACCTCCAATTCCTGGGCTCAAGCGAGTCTCCCGCCTCCGCCTCCCAAGCAGCTGGGACCACAGGGGCCCACCACAACGCCCAGCCATTTGTTGGTTGCAGCCACTGTTGTTTGGCGGGCCCACGCTGGATTCAAACCCGCCAGCTCAGGTGTACGTGGCTGGTGCCTTAGCCCGTTGAGCCACAGTTGCCGAGCCCCAAATGGTTAATTTTGCTAATAAAATATATTAAAGTTAAAAAAATAAATAAATAAGAATAGAAAAGAGGAACAAAAATTATTAATAAAAATAAAAGGGTTTCTTCTGTAAAATTTGGATTCAGTCAAAAGACCACACTTAGGACCTAGAAAGCCACAAGTGGCATTAAGGCCATAGGTTCTCCACCCCTGCACTGGAGCATTTATCTGGGTCTTGTGGGTTCAATGTTCCAATGAGGCAAGAGAAGCTTTGATTTGATTTAACATTTATGGAACACATCTGCTATATATTCCAGACACTGGAAGAACATGACAACTTCTGTCCTCAAGGAACATATAATCTAATAGGGGACAGACAAGGAAAGCAACAATGATGAAACACTGTATTAAGTGCTATATAGAGGTATGTTAAGTGAATATAATCTAACTCAGTTTGAGAAACGAGGAAATGGATAATGCTTCAGCAGCGACCTGAAGAGGAAATGTGTAAAGGAGAGAAGGACAAGGAAGGGTGTCTGAGGCAGAGGGACCAGTATATGGGATATAAAGCATATAAAGATCTGAGAAATGAGAAAGACACGATGAGAACTCTAAGTGGCTTAACAATTGTGAAACATAGGGTGTATGGTGTTGATTCAAGGAAAATGAGGCTAGAAAGGAGAAATGGGCAAAATAATAAGCCATACCAAAGACTCTGGACTTACTTGTAGGGTTTTTCCAATTGTGGTCTGTTAATGACCTGCCTCAAGATTACCTGGGGTAGGCCAGGCATGGGGGCTTCACTGTAATCCTAGCACTCTGGGAAGCTGGGGTGGGAGGATCCCTTGAGCTCAGGAGTTTGGCCTCAGCAAGAGCAAGACTCTGAGTCTCTATTAACAATAGAAAAGTTAGCCAGGGGCTGTGGCAGAAGTATTGCTTAAACCCAGAAGTTTGAGGTTGCAGTGAGCTATGATGAAGCCACTGCACTCTGTCTCAAGAAAAGAAAAAAAAAATTACCTGGGATGTTTGTTTTAAAGTCAGTTTTACTGAATACTAACTCAACAGGGTGGGGCATTTTTTTAACAAGTTCCTCCAAGGTATTGCTTATACCCACTAAAGTTTAACAGCTACAGTATAAACAACTATATTATGTTATAACCACTGGGAGGACTTGCGAGACAGTAATATTTTGTGTAACCGCAATTTGGTTAAAGGCAAAACAACATAGAACTAGTACTCCCTAAAGCCATAAAGTAGGCAGCCCAAGAGATCTCATAATTAAAATACTCTAGTTACTCCTTTTCCACTACTAGAGTCTTATGCTGCCTTTCACTATTATTCAATTAGAAATAAATTTTAGTTCTTTATTTTTAGTTATGTTTCAGTAACTTTCTCACAAAAAACAATTTTAGAAATACCTCTTATGCTGCTCTGATAATTCTAAAGAAAGACATACACTACTGGGGACAAGGGGGTGAAGACTTCCATGCTCAAAGAGAGCCCCCAACTGTGCTAGATACAACTACTGTAAAATAAAAGAGGAAGGAAACCTAAATCAGACAAATGAAAAAAAACTTTGCAATTTACTAAAGTACAAAAAGAGGAAGAGGACATATCAAGAGGAGGAGGAAGTCACAGCAGAGAAGGAAAAGGGGAGAACTAGGACATATATAATGTAAAGTGGAGCAAGAATTAGAGGGGATTAACTGTTCATCAGACTGGGCAGCAAATGCTATCATTTGTAACCTGTCCAATGGAAACGGGGAATTTAATAAATGAACAGTCTTAAAAGTTTTAAAGATGAATTTGCATGAGCTCTTTACAGAATCGAGATATTAACCATGATTTGTGTATAGCAATATTTTCCTCAGGTTTTATCTTTTAATTTGGTTTAAAAAAATTAGATGTCTTTTCTTTTTTTTAAAGGCATTGTTAATAGTTCTATTTTTTAAGTTACTAAACATATAAATTCTTTTCCTGGTGAATTCGTCCACTATTTTGTTTAGTTCAATAAATTCTTCTCTGTCTAGAAATCAGATATGAAGGAAATAAAAATAAAAATCTCAGGACTTCCCTCCTCGCAACCCCTTATACAAAAGAGAATGCTTTGCCTTCATTTTCCCAGGCACCAATGAAGAACGGGCCCTACCTGTCATTCATTAAGGAATTCCTTACTGCCCTCCCATAAGGACAAGAAAATTGAAACTTTAGGTCTGTAGATTATGCCTAGTCTTAAAACTAAATTTTTTCCAGTTTCACTCCAATAATAAATTACAAGTTTATCTTTACAGGTGAAGAAGAGACAAGATAGTAGTGGACATTTTCCCACCTACTCAGGGACATCTACATAACTGATGATTCCTTCACTCCTTTTTTTTTTTTTTGCCCTTTAACATTTGCCTTATCTTATGTAAAATATAGGTCTTCCTCAGTCTCACAGGAATATAACCATTTTGTCTCAACACACACACACCCACACACACACCCTGTTCTTTTTTTTTTTTTCCTTTTGTATGCCTTTAAAATGCTGCACTCTGTCTAATTTTCTTCAGAAAAAACAGGCACAGGTTCGTCTGTGGTTTGTTTTGCCTGGGCACATCCTCAACTTTGGTTTAATAAACTTCCACTGATTGAGATTTTTGCCTCAGTCACTTATTTTGGGTCAATGAGTAAATGCTTATTTATTCATTCTTTCTTTTATGTAAATTATTATATTTTACATTTAAATTATTTTATAGGGGCTCGGCGCCTGTGGCTCAATGGGCTAAGGTGCCAGCCATGTACACCTGAGCTGGTGGGTTTGAATCCAGGCTGGGCCCACCAAACAACAATGACGGCTGCAACCAGCTACTTGGGAGGTGGAGGAAGGAGACTCACTTGAGCCTAGGAATTGGAGGTTGCTGTGAGCTGTGATGCCGTGACACTCTATCCAGGGTGACAGCTTGAGGCTCTATTTCAAAAACAAAACAAAAAACAAGCTACTAGTTTTTTAAAAATCATGGCAAGAATCACCAGCAGGTGCTAAAACTAGAGGGTAAATTTTTTTTGCTTTTAAATAAGAGATTGTGTCTCGCTCTTTTGCCCAGGCTGGAGTGCAGTGGCAAGATCACAGCTCACTGTAATTGTGAACTCCTGATCTCAAGTTATCTTCTTACTTCAGTCTCCCAAGTACCTAGGACTACAGGTGCATGCTACCAATGCTGGACTAATTTTTTTTATTAAATCATAGCTGTGTACATAAATGCAATCTTGGAGTTTAATGTGCTGGTTTTATATACAATTTGAAACATTTTCATCAAACTGGTTCACATAGCCTTCACGGCATTTTCTTAGTTATTGTGTTAAGACATTTTTATTATATGCTTAGTAAATTTCACACGCACGATTGTAAAATGCACTGTAGGTCCCACCAATTACCCTCCCTCTACCCATTCTCCCTCCTCCTCTCTCTCTTGAGCTACAATTGGGTTATAGTTTTCATATGAAAGCTATAAATTGGTTTCATAGTAGGGCTGAGTACATTGGATACTTTTTCTTCCATTCTTGAAGTACTTTGCTAACAAGACTATGTTACAGTTCCATCCATGTAAACATGAAAGAGGTAAAGTCTCCATCTTTCTATGGACTAATTTTTAAATTTTTTTTGTAGAGATGAGATTTTACTATGTTGCTCAGGCTAGTTAATGGGTAAAAATTTAATGAGCCCATTTACATATTCTCAAAATATCTCCTCACAAATTACTGGGGAGACACTAATCTAATTAAGTGATCAAAATATCACCAGTAGTGAAGCTTTCCATTATGATTTACTGAGAAGGACACAAAATCATTCTGAACTAATGATTTGTGGAACCAATCCCCTATGTATACAGAGGGACAACTGTAATTTGAAACTTACAGAAAAATTGCAAGAATACAAATAACACCTCATTCCTTTTATCTAGATTCGCTTATTGTTTACATTTTGCCTATTATTCCTCCCTCTCTATCCCATATATATACTTATACACATGTAATTACTAATTATTCCATTAATTCATAGTTTTTGTGTAGAGTATATACAGTATTTAAAAACCAAAATTCAGGCACTAAGTGTGCTGTTACTATTCCTGCCAAAAATGCATTATATGAATCAAATCATAAGAGACATTTTACAAAATTGGCCTATAGTTTTCAAGAATGTGATGGACAAAAAACACAAGGAAAGGCTGATGAAATGTTCCATGTTAAATGGAACTTAAAGAGGTAAGACAACCAAATCCAGGGCCTGAACCCAGACTGGATCCTGAATGCAGGGAAAATATATAAATACATAAAACGACAATATCAGGACAGACTGACAAAATTTAACTATGGATTGCAAATGAGATCACAGCATTAAATCAATGTTACATTTCCTGCTGTTGTAATAATACTCATAATTAAGTTAGAGAACATTTTTTTTTTTTTGAGACAGAGCCTCAAGCTGTCGCCCTGGGTAGAGTGCCATGGCATAACACTCACAGCAACCTCCAATTCCTGGGCTCAAGAGAGTCTCCTGCCTCTGCCTCCCAAGTAGCTGGGACTACAGGCGCCCGCCACAAAGTCTGGCCATTTTTTGGTTGCAGCCATCATTGTTGTTTGGCAGGCCTGGGCTGGATTTGAACCCGCCAGCTCAGGTGTACATGGCTGGCACCTTAGCCGCTTGAACCACAGGTGCTGAGCCAAGTTAGAGAACATTTTTGATCTTAAAAAACATACACTGAAAAAAATCTGTCATAAGGAGGCACAACATAGGCCATTTATTCTCAGATAGCTCAGGGAAAAAACGTGTGCGTAAGTATATACACATATACATATGGGGACAGAGAAGGAGGAGTAACAATTAGGCAAAATGTAAATAAGTGAATCTGGATAAAAGGAATGTGGGTGTTGTTTGTAGTCTTCTTGCAATTTTTCTGTAAGTTTGAAATTATAGTTATCCCTCTGTATACATGGGGGATTGGTTCCACGACTCCTAAGTATACCAATCTGTTCATACTCAAGTCCTGTAGTGGGCCCCATTGAATATACATATAATGAAAAGTCAGCCTTCTATATATTCTGGTTTTGCACCACCGCAATAACCAGTGTTTAATTGAAAATTGAACAATCTGCGTAACAAGTGGGTCCATGCAGTTCAAACCCATGTTGTCCAATGGTCAGCTGTGCATCAAAACAAATTTAAAGAAGAGAGAGGTGAAGGGGGGGAGGATAGGTAAAGACAAAAGAAACAGACTTTACTCTCAGGAAGTTGTTTTGTTAGAAAACAGGGTATACCAACAATAGATTATTTAAAATTCAGAAATAAACCTAAGGGGAAAAAAGCTCTTTTTATCTAAGAAAATATGCAGCCTAGTGTAGGGACACTGAAAAATAATTGTGTATTTCTTAAACAGATGGTGTTTATCATGTATGGATTAAGTGTTACCTTTCCTAAAGTGTATTTGCCTGGTTTACTCTGTTAACCTTTTTAGCTTATTTTGGTCATCAAAAGATTAGTTTTATTTATTGCAAATAAAAGTTTAACTTCTTAGAAAAATAATTACTCATTGGGCAATTCTTTCACAGATGCAAAAGAATTATTTCTAACCTTCAGATTTAAAAAATTAAAAAAGTAAAACACTTTTACTTTGCATTATTCATTAATATACTTTCCAACATCCAAAGATAGTAAGTACAAGAGTTGATCAAATATCTTCCACCCGACAAAGTTTCAAGATGTCTGGCTTCGGTCTCATCTAGTGATAGAAGATACATTCAATACTGTCTCCATGCAATCAATCAATCAATCCATTAAAATAAGTCACATTGCTAAACTATAATTATCAGAGTGAGTTGCCAGTAGGCTCAGTTATTTTTCTGATTCCATGCCCTCTTTTAATTTCTATGACCACTATCTTGTTTCAGATCTACACCATATCACCTTCAGATTATTCTAGCAACTTCCTAACTGACCTCTCTTCTTTAATCCATCACTGTCAGACTAATCTTCCTTAAACAGTCTTTTTTTTTTTTTGAGACAGTTTCTCTTGGCTTCGGTACAATGCTATGGCATCATAGTTCACAGCAACCTTAAACTCTTGGCCTAAAGCGATTCTCTTGTCTCAGATTCCCCAGTAGCTGGGACTACAGGTGCCTGCCATAACACCTGGCTATTTTTAAAGACGGGGTCTTGCTCTGGCTCAGACTGGTCTTGAACTTGTGAGATCAGGCAATTGTGCTAGGATTATAGGTGTGAGCCGCTGCTCCTGGCTGTAAAGACGTTTTCTTGTCATGATTCTGCTCAAACACCCAGAACAATTCCCCATTAAGTTCTAAATTAAGTATCAAGTCTTCTTAAAATTGCTTCAGACCTTTTCTCACATGGCCTCATGTAAACTTTTCTTTCTTTTTTTGCAGTTTTTGGCTGGGGCTGGGTTTGAACCCACCACCTCCGGCATATAGGGCGGGCACCCTACTCACTAAGCCTCAGGCGCCGCCCTCAATGTAAATTTTCAACTTTATTCTCCAAAAACAAGCCATACTTTCCTAATTTGGCCTTTGTTCATATTTTCAACATGAACACAACATCTCGATCATCTCATTGCTGGACACAGTGGCTCATACCTGTAATCCTAGCATTCTGAGAGGCCGAGGTGGGTGGATTGCAGGAGCTCACGAATTTGAGACCAGCCTGAGCAAAAAGTGAGACCCTGTCTCTACTAAAAATAGAAAAACTGAGGCAAGACGATTGCTTGAGTCCAAGAGTTGGAGGTTGCTGTGAGCTATTATGCCACATGCACCAGAGCAACAGCTTGCAACTCTGTCTCAAAAAAAAAAAAAAAAAGAGAGAGAGAATATATTTTTCTCCCTCTCCAAAATCACATTAAAATGACAAAAAACAGTTACAAAAGGGAATAAATTCATAATTACATTGAGAACAGGTGACAGCAAAGACATTAACAGACCAGAGGTTTTTGGCAAATTTCTGGAAAACAAAAACAATAGGATCATACAGGCAGAACCACCAGAGCAACAGAAGCCATGGCTCAGAATACACATTTTCACTCAACATTTATTCAACATATACATATTAAATCTATACTATATACCAAACACTGTTCTAGAAGCTCTAGAACAGTAGTTCTCAACCTGTGGGTTGCGACCCACACGAACTATATTAAAGGGTCGTGGCTTTAGGAAGGTTGAGAACCACTGCTCTAGAATCTAGAGAGGAATGTCCAACTTTTTTTTCCCCCCCTCTGCCACATACTGGAAGAACAAAAGTTGTCTTTTTTTTTTTAAACAAAAGTTGTCTTGGGCAACACATTAAACACACAAACACTAACCAAAGCTGATTTAGCAACAGCAACAAAAAAAGGTCTCCAACACCACAGATAAGTAAAAAAGTCTTTATAAAATCAGCAGGTGGTCCACAGGCACCGCCTTGGCACTCTGCTTACAGCTATAAATGTGACAAGTGAGGGATCTGCCAACATCAAATTTACACTCTTCTCAAGGGAGAGAAATATAAAACAACAAAATCAGATAGTGACTAGTATGATGGAAATTGAATTAAGGTTGGATGGATTGGGTGGCTGCTTTAGATTTGATGAAGAGGGAACGGCTCCTGAAGTAATGGTATTTAGGTTTAGAAATGGATGACAAGATTGAATGAGACATGCAAAGATGTGCCCGCCAAAAGATCATTTCAGGTAGACAGTACAGATTTGGTAGCATTTCAATCAAAAGAAGCCCTTTTGAGGGTCCTTCACCAAGACACCAAAGGCTATAGCAGAGGTGAGAACCATTCTTAAAGCATTACAGCATAGAGTGGGAAAAGGGACAGATGTGGTAAAAAGAATGCTCTGCAGAACAGCAAACAGTATGCTTCACACTGACATCCCCTGGAGAATTCAGGCATTTGCTTCCAGGGTTAAAAAAACTAGAAAAAACCAACTCTCTCATGCTTGGGTTGCAAATGCCATGTACCTGTAGGGGTCAAGTAGCCAATATAAATACCAATGGTATCCAGCTGTGAACCAATAGGGAGTGGCGGAGTCTGAGAACTATAAGGGTATACCTTAGCTAAAAACATTGGAGGTTGTTTAAAAAGTTTATTCTGGAATTAGACAGTGGTGAAGGTTACATACCTTGTGAATATACTAAACTACATTGAATTGTACACTTAAAAAGGGTGCATGTTATGCATTGGTATCTCAATTTTTAAAAAAACTAAAAAGTTTAAGTGCAGTACTAGTTCAACAAAGTAAGAGTTAGATTCCAGTTCCTATGAGAGAGGCTGGCACATAAAACTAATCAGTTGTGTATTACGTGGTAGTTACACACTTGCCTTATCACCATCCACACCCACCTAGGTTATTAAGTTCTGGAAATAGAAGGACCATATGGTTCTTATTTTTCATCCCAGAGCAAATGGGAGTCATATTCTTTCTTGAATTTCAACTTTTTTTCTGTCAAATATTTCTAATTTAGGATGACTCAAAATTTAAGATGAAATCTAATTTAAGATGACTCAAAGCTAAAGGTGCATTTCCTTTAAAAAAAAAACCTGACAAATTTATCTGGTTCTAATTTAAAGAAACCAAAATATTTTTTAAAAAGCAATTTCCCTATCAATGAAGGAATGGTTTAGAAAAATCAGACAGAAAATCCTACAACACACTTTAGCTTCAGAAGAATATTTTTTTACAGTAGAACTACTGTAAGAAGACAACCCAAAGGACTGTGACAAACAGGTCAACATATGGAGGTGGTCAACATAAGCAATAAGGCCTAATGTAATGATAGGTACATGTGGTACATGTCTCGTCTATGAAAATTAGGTCAACTTAAGGAGGTGGTCAGCTATGGAGGTTATATGGTATTTCTTTTTTTTTTGTAGAGACAGAGTCTCACTTTATCTCCTTCGGGAGAGTGCCATGGCATCACACTGCTCACAGCAACCTCCAACTCCTGGGCCCAGGCAACTCTCCTGCCTCAACCTCCCTAGTAGCTGGGACCACAAGTGCCCGCCACAATGCCCAGCCATTTCTCTGCTGCAGTTCGGCCAGGGCCGGGTTCCAACCCACCACCCTCAGTATATGGGGCCCGCGCCCTACCCACTGAGCCACAGGCGCTGCCCACATGATTTGATGCAATAGCTGTGTTAATAATGACTCTCTGGAAAAAGTTAACAAATGACTATTAGTAAGCATTCCTGTATCTGACAAAAAAAGTAACTCAAACTAGTTTTAAGCAAATAATTTATTCAAATTTGAAGAATATTATCAATATATCTGTCACAATGTCTCTCAACTTCCTTTGTTTCCCTTTCTCTCCAAGGTTTCATTCCAAAATTCTGCAGTCTACTTTGGATCTTGTCTCCTCATTCTGCTCCATCAATTTTCTCAATATCCCTCAAAAGAGCTACTTCCTGGTGGTGTGGCAGCCAGCTGAAGAGCCAGCGGGCTGGATGACAGGCAAGGAGGGGGCCCTCCAACCTCCACCAGAGGCTCCAATAGCCAAAAAGGCTGGACAACTGCTGAGCAGACACCTGTGCCTAGGTGTCTCCTTCACTTCACACTTAGAACTAAATGTGGAACCCCCATCTCCTATGCTTAGGTCAATTTCTTGTGAATTTCCTAGGCCTCAATTCCATGAATGGACTGTATCCACTCACTGATACATTCATTCACCTTGCCCCTGGCGGAAGGGACTGTATTCATTCGTTTCCTGGCCAAAGAACCCATACACCTATATATACCCTGAGACTAAAGGCCTAAAGGAGGAGATGGGGAAAGACCGGGAAAGAAACGGAGAGAGCTTCTCTCTCCCGACTAGAATTCTCTCCCTCTACCAGGAGCCTTAGTGTTTTCAAGGAACCCATACACCTATATATACCCTGAGACTAAAGGCCTAAAGGAGGAGATGGGCAAAGACTGGGAGAGAAAC
This sequence comes from Arctocebus calabarensis, assembly GCA_963573935.1. Taxonomy (NCBI): domain Eukaryota; kingdom Metazoa; phylum Chordata; class Mammalia; order Primates; family Lorisidae; genus Arctocebus; species Arctocebus calabarensis. Next base: position 21,693 of record CAUYON010075194.1, on the reverse strand, counting down.
GGAGAGAGCTTTTCTCTCCCCACTAGAATTCTCTCCCTCTACCAGGAGCCTTAGTGTTTTCTGTATTCTTTTCTGTGAATAAATTCTGTCTTACCACTAGGGGGTGAGGGGAAATAATGTAATGAAGAATAAAATACATGTTAATTGAAAAAAAAAAGAGCTACTTCCAATTCCTACATATGAAAACTCAAGGTTGGAAAGAAATCACTGTAGTATAGCAAGTCTCATATATAATAGTAGCTCTCCATCTCCGCATGCCTTAGTATTTTATTCCAGCAGGAGTTAGAAATCTAACCGGAAATGGATCATTATTCTTGACATTACCTAGGCACAAACGGGACTAGATAAGGTTTTATAGCCAAGAATTAGCATTGGATGAAAAGAATAGAGTCTAAGAAGTTACTGAAATTTTCAGAATGAGTTTTTTGGGTGTTGAAATAATACATGCTATGGAGATAGACCATAAAAGCTGACTGAATTTCATGATCATAAACTATATTTTGAAGTCTTGCATCATTATGAATCACTGCTTTTTTTTTTCTTTTTGGATATGGCTCTCCTCAAAGAATACAATCACATTCATGGTACTGCCCTTTTTGAAATTATTCTGTGATTCAACATACACTGACATGAGCATTCCCTATTAAAATTTTCCATCTTCTGTGGAAAAGAAAGAAAGAAAGAATACATGCTAAACATCCCTGCACATTTTAACATGAGTTTTGGTTAACAAATTCCAAATAAGTATATCTTTCCTTTTACACCCTAAGTATGAATTAGTAAGAACAGATTTTCATTATTTTATACCATTGAAAGGGTCAGTGTAAGAAACAGCCTGGGTCTGGCAGAGTGGCTCACATTCTAGCACTTTGGAAGGCCCAAGTGGGAGGGTCACTTGAGGCTGGGAGTTTGAGACTAGTCTGAGCAACACAGTGAGAACTCTGCCTCTACAGAGGGGGGTTGGGCATGGTAGCTCACGCCTGTAATCCTAGCACTCTGGGACACAGAGGCTGGTGGATCACTTGAGCTCTGGAGTTCAAGACCAGTCTGAGCAACAGTGAGACCCTGTCTCTTCTAAAAATAGAAAAACTGAGGGCAGGAGGATCACTTCAGCCCAAGAACTTGAGGTTGTTGTAAGCTGTAAATGCTATGGCACTCTAGTCAGGGTGCCGGACTGAGACTGTCTCAAAAAATCAAATCTGGAAGATTTGTGTTATTAGACTTTAGGTTACAACAGAAGTCTATAGTGATCAAAACAGCATAGTATTGACATAAAAATACAGAGATAGGCTCGGCGCCTGTGCTCAACGGGCTAAGGTGCCAGCCACATACACCTGAGCTGTTGGGTTCAATCCAGCCCAGGCCCGCCAAACAACAAAGATGGCTGCAACCAAAAAATGACCAGGCGTTGTGGCGGGCGCCTGTTGTCCCAGCTACTTGGGAGGTGGAGGCAGGAGACTTGCTTGAGCCCAGGAATTGGAGGTTGCTGTGAGCTGTGATGCAACAGCACTCTATTCAAGGTGACAGCTTGAGGCTCTGTCTCAAAAAAAAAAAAAAATACAGACATAAATTTATGGAACAGAACAGAGAACATGAAGATGAAACCAGCCCCATATTACCATCTTTTCTTCAATAAACTAAACAAAAGCATACACTGGGGAAAAGGAAAACTGGTAGCCACATGTAAAAGGCTGAAACTGGACCCATACCTCTCACCACTTACAAAAATTAACTCACACTGGATAAAAGATTTAAGTCTAAGACATATAATTTTTTTTTTTTTTTTTTGCAGTTTTTGGCCGGGGCTGGGTTTGAACCCACCACCTCCGGCATATGGGGCCGGCGCTCTACTCCTTTGAGCCATAGGCGCCACCCATATAAAAACTGTGGAAGAGGCTTGGTGCCGAAAGCTCAGGGAGTAGGGCACTGGCCACACACACCAAGGCTGGTGGGTTCAAGCCCGGCCTGGGCCTGTTAAACAATGACAACTGCACCAAAAAACAGCCAGGCATTGTGGGGGGCACCTGCAGTCCCAACAACTTGGGAGGCTGAGGCAAGAACATCGCTTAAGAGCTTGAGGTTGCTGTGAGCTGTGATACTACAGGTGACATAATGAGACTAACTCCAATAAAATAAAACAAAACTCTGGAAGAAAGTGGGGGTGGAGGGGACTTAATAGCATTGGCCTGGGGAAGGAATTTATGAAGATCCCACTGGAAATTGCAGCAACAACAAAAATAAATGGGCCATGATCAAGCTTACAAGCAGCACCTGTGGCTCAAAGGAGTAAGGTGCCAGCCCCATATGCCAGAGATGGTGGGTTCAAACCCAGGCCCGGCCAAAAACTACAAAAAAAAAAAAGCTTCTACATAGCTAAAGACACAACAAACAAAGCAAATAAACAAGTTTCAGAATGAGTGACAATAATCACATATTATGAATCTGACAAAAAGCTAGTAACCAGAATCTCCAAAGAACTCAAGCAAATCAATGAGAACAAACCCATTTAATCACTGGGAAAGAGACATGAACAGAACCTTCTCCAAAAAAGACAGACAAATAGTTAAAAAACACATGAAAAAAATGCTCATCGTCCCTAATCATCAGAAAAATGTAAACCCAAACTACCCTGGGATATTACCTAACCCCATTAAGTAAGAATAACCCATATCATAAAGTCCCAACCTACAGATGTTGGCATGGGTGTGGAGAGAAGGGGACACTTACACATTGTTGGTGGAGCTACAAACTAATACAACCTTTTTGGAAAGAAGTATGGAGAATCCTCAAAGAGGTAAATTTTCAAATTCCATTTGATCCCACAATCCCATTACTAGGTACCCACCCAGAAGAAAAAAAAAAATCATTTTATCTTAAGGACATTTGTACTCAAATGTTTATAGCAGCTCACTTCACAATCACCAACATGTGGAAACAACCCAAGTGCCCATCAACCCATGAATGGATTAATAAACTGTGGTATATGTATACCATGGAATACTATTTGGACATTAAAAAGATGGAGACTTTACATCTTTTTTTATTTACCTGGATGGAGTTGAAGAACATTCTCCTTAGCAAAGTATCTCAAGAAAGGAAAAGCAAGTATTCTATGTACTTAATACTAATTCGAAAGTAGTAGAACAACTACAGGCCCACATGAGAGAAAACATAATTAAATTCAAGAAGGGAAGAAGGGAGGAAGGGGTAAGGGGAGAGGGGGTTTGGTAAGCTCCCACCTAAAGGATACAATGTGGGGGTATGTGACACACCTCCTGGTGAAGGGCTCAACTATAACTCCAACTTTAACAAACACAAACAATGTTGCCTAACTGTATGTACCCTCATATTAATTTGAAAAATAAGACAGAGAAATACTGTCTCAGACAAATAAGAATTGGAGGACTATGTTGCCAGTAGACCTGCCTTACATGAAATGTTAAAAGTTCATTAGAGGGAAAGAAAATTATATAATTAAATTTAGATCACCATAAATAAAAAAAATTGAAGAAGAAATAGTGATGGTATAAATACCTTTATTTTTCTTATTCTTAGTTGATCTAGCAAACAATAGTTTGCTAAAAATAATAATGTCAATATATTTAAGTATGTATGCTTATGTATATATTTCCTTATGTATGCTTTTATATAAGTGAAATGAACAAAGGACAGGAGGGAGGAATTAAGATTATTTTGTAATTATTATAAGGTACTCAAACTATACCTATGAAGTAGTAAAATATCACTTGAAAGTGGACTTGAATTAGTAGCAGTCAATGTATATTGCAAATTTACAGTAACCACTTAAAAAAAGGTTACAAAACAACAAAAACAAAAACAAAGTATAACTGATTAACTGATACACTAAGAAAAGAGAGAAAATAAAATCATAAAATGTTCAATTAAAACCACAAAAAGGATAGGCAGGATGGTTTATACCTGTATTCCTAGCACTGTGGGAGGTCAAGGCTGGAGGATTGCTTGAGATCAGGACTTCAAGACCAGCCTGAGTAAGAGAAAAAAAAAAAAAAAGAAAATTAGGTGTGGTGAGGCACACCTTTAGTCCCAGCTATTTGGGAGGCTGAGGCAGGAGCATCACTTGAGCCCAAGAATTGGAGGCTGGAGTGAGCTATGACGATGTCACTGTACTCTAACCAGGACAACAAAGCAAGACTCTGTCTCAAAACAAAACAAACAAACTCTCAAAAATGGCACAAAAAGAGCAGAGGATAAAAGTAGAAACAAAGAATAAGCGCAACAAACAGCAAACAGTAACAAATATGGAAGATACTAATCCAACTATATTAATAATCACCCTGAACATCACAGGTGTAAATCTACTAATTAAAAAATTCTCAGAGTGGAACAGACAATAAGACCCAACTATGTATTGCCTACGAAAAATCCATTTTAATATACAGACACATAGGTCAGGCATAGTGGCTCATACCTATAATACTAGCAATCTGCGAAGCCAACATGGGAGGATCACTTGAGCTAAGGAGTTCCAGATGGGTTCACTGGTGAATTCTACTAAATATTTAAAGAAGAAATTATTTCAATTGTGTAAAATCTCTTCCATAAGACAGAAACAGAAGAAATACTTCTTATCTCATCCTATGAGGTCAGCATTACCCTAATTCTAAACTAGACAAAGACATTACAGGAAATGAGAACTACAGACCAATCTGTTATGAACACGCAAAAATCCTCAACAAAATATTAGCAAACTGAATCCAACAATGTATAAAAAGAATTACACATGATGACCAAAAGAGATATAGCCCTAATATTCAAGGTTAGCTCAACATTTAAAAATCAATTAATGTGGGAGGCATATGTGGTTCAGTGAGTAGGGTGCCTGCCCCATATACCAAGGGTGGCAGGTTCAAACCTAGCCCTGGCCTAACTGCAACAACAACAAAAAATAGCCGAGTATTGTGTCGGGTGCCTGTAGTCCCAGCTACTCGGGAGGCTGAGAACAAAGAACTGCCTAAGCCCAAGAGCTGGAGGTTTCTGTGAGCTGTGATGCCATGGCACTCTACCAAGGGTGACAAAATGAGACTCTGTCTCAAAAACAAACAAAAAAATCAATTAATGTAATCTATTACATCAATAGACTAAAAAAAATTGCATAGTCATATCAACAGATGCAGAAAAAACTGACAAAATCTGACATCTATTCATAAAATTCTTAAGAAGCTAGAAATAGAGGGGGAAGTTCCTCAAACTTCTTTTATCCTCTTGATAAAAGAATATCTACAAAAAATGTATAGCTAACATCATACTTAATGGCTAGAAACTCAAAGTTTTTGCACTAAGATCATGCAAGAATGTCCTATCTCACCATTCATTTTTAGCATAGTACTGGAAGTAGCAGCTAATATAATAAGAGAAAAAAAGTAAGTAAAAGGCATACAGGTTAGAAAGAAAGAGATAAATAAAACTGTCTTTGCAAATGACATGATCATGCATATAGGAAATCTAAAAGAATCAACAAAATCCTGAAAAAGAACATTTGGAAGACTTAATACTACCAAACTTTAAAGACTTACTACAAAGTTACAGTAATCAAGATAATGTGGTATGGTGAAAGACTTGACAACTAGATCGACGAAACATAATAAGCCCTGAAATAGACTTACACAAATACAGTCACCTGATCTTCAACAAACAAGCAAATAGGGGTGCCCATAGCTCAGTGGTTAGGGCGCCGGCCACATGCTCCAGGGCTCATGGGTTTGAACCCAGCACAGGCTGTTAACCAATCAACCAAACAAAAATAGCCAGGCACTATGGTGGGCACCTGTAGTCTCAGCTATTCGGGAGGCTGAGGCAAAAAAATTGCTTGAGCCCAAGAGATTGAGGTTGCTGTGAGCTATAACACCACAGTACTCTGCCAAGGTGACAAAGTGAGACTTTGTCTCAATAAAAACAAACAAACAAAAAAAAAAACAGAAGCATACACAATAAAATGTAGCAAAGATAGTCTCTTCAACAAATGTCCCCGCCACAACTGTTATTCATGTGCAGAAAAGGAATCTAGACACAAGTTTTATTTACACTTTTCACAAAAATTGACATGAACTAGACCTTAGTCTAAATATAAAATGCAAAACTATAAAACTCTAAGAAGATAATATAACGGAAAATCTAGATGACATTGGGAATGATGATGACATTTTTTTTTTCCAGACAATACTCTGTTGCCCAGGCTAGAGTGCCATGGTAACACCTTAGCTCACAGCAACCTGAAACTCCTGAGTTCAAGCAATCCTCCTGCCTCAGCCTCCTGAGTAGCTGGGACTCTTCAACAACACCGAGCTAATTTTTCTATTTTAAGTAGAGACAGGGTCTCGCTCTTACTCAGGCTGGTCCTAAACTCCTGAGCTCCAGGGAAACTCCAGCCTCAGCCTCCTAGGATCCTAGAATTACAGATGTGAGCCACCATGCCCGGCCTGGTGATGACATTTTAGACACAATGAGAAAGGCATGATCCATAAAAGACATAACTGATAAGTTAGACTGCATTAAAATTAAAAACATCTGCTCTATGAATGAGAAGACAAACCAAAGACTGGTAGAAAATATTTGTAATATATTCTCCTAATACAGGACCATTATTCAAACCAATCACTAAGAAAACAAGCAACCTAATGAAAAAAATGGGCCAATGACCTTAATTGACACCTTAGCAAATAAGCATATGAAAAGGTATTCTCTATCATATGCCACCAGGAAAATGCAAATTAAAGCAAGATACAATTATTCAATGATTAGAATGGCTGAATTCCAAAACACTGACATCACCAAATGCTGGTGAAGTACAAGAACAAGAGTAACTCTCATTCATTACTGGTGGGAATGCAAAATGGTATAAACACTTTGGAAGTCAATTTGGCAGTATCTCACAAAATTAAATATTCTTATCATACAATCCAATAATAACAAATACTCCTTGGTATTCACTCAAAGGAGCTGAAAACTTATGTCCATACAAAACCCTGCATATGGATGTTTATAGCAGCTTCATTCCAAAACTTGGAAGCAACCAGTTTAGTGACAGCTTAGTGAAGATGTTATTCACTAAGAATGTGAATAAACTGTGGTATATCCAGACACTGGAATATTATTCAGAGCTAAAAAAAAAAGCTGTCAAGCCATGAAAAGACAAAGAGAAAGCATAAATGCTATTACTAAGTAAAAGATCTCTGAAAAGGCTACATACTATGTGATTCCCACAACATGACATTCTGGAAAAGGAAAAACTATGAAGACAGTGTATTAATCAGGGTTCTCCAGGGAGAGAGAATTCCTAGGATATATGGGTTAGAGATTTTAAGGGGGAACTGGCTCACAGGATCACAGAGAAAACCTAGACAGACTGTCTGCAAGCCAGAGCACCAGAGAAGCTAGCCAGCAGTGTACCTCAGTCTGGAAGCCCTGTGAAGCCAATGATGTAGCCCTCAGTTCGAGGCCAAAAGCCTGAGAGCCTTGGGAAGCCACTAGTGCAAGTCCCAGAGTCCAAAAGACATGGAGTCTGATGTCCAAAGGAAGAGAAAAAAAGAACCAGTCCAGAAAGAACAGAGAGCAGAGGGTAAGAGTCCGTCCCCCTTCTTCAGTTTGTACTTGTGATTTGGATGAGCCCACCTACATCCACAAGGGCAGGTCTCCTTCTCAGTTCACTGATTCACACATTTATCTCCTCAGTGAAAATACAATGATACTAAAATGACTGATGTGTGTCATTAAGCATTTGTCCAAGCCTACAGAATGTACAGTACCAAGAGTGAACTCTGATGTAAACTAAAGACTTTGGGTGATGTTGTGTCAGTGTAGATTCATCAGCTATATCAAGCATACCATTCTGTAAGGATGTTGACAATGGAGCTAAGAACAAGTGGAGGCAGAGGGTATACATCTCTATATGGTCCCCTTCATTTTGCTGTGAACCTAAAACCACTCTAAAATAGTCTTTAATTTTTTTTTTACCCTTTTTTTTTTAATGGTTGGGGACTCATTTAGAGTACAAGAAACCAATAAACTGATTGCCTTTGTTTGGTAATGTCCCTCTTATAATTGTGTCTTGCCCCTAAAAGGTGTGTCATACATTGAGACCCCACCCCACTCCCTCCTTCCCTCTCTCTGCTCTTCCTTTCCTCCACCCCTCCCTCCTTCTCTCTCCCCTTCTCTCACCCATACCGTGTACTAGGTCATTAATTGTCCTCATATCAAAATTGAGTACATGGGATTCATGCCTCTCCATTTTTGTGATGCTTTACTAAGAATAATGTGTTCCACTTCCATCCAGGTTAATACAAAGGATGTAAAGTCTCCATCTTTTTGAAGGGCTGAATAGTATTCCATGGTATATATATACCATAGCTTGTTAATCCATTCCTGCGTTGGTGGGCATTTAGGTTGTTTCCACATTTCGGCGATTGAAAATTGACCTGTGATAAACAGTCTAGAGCAAATGTCCTTATAGTAAAAGGATTTTTTTCCTTCTGGGGAGATGCCCAGTAATGGGACTGCAGGATCAAATGGGAGGTCTAGCTTGAGTTCTCTGAAGGTTCTCCATACTTCCTTCCCAAAAGGTTGTATGAGTTTGCAGTCCCACCAGCAGTGTAAAAGTGTTCCTTTCTCTCCACATCCAAGTCAATATCCGCAGTTTTGAGATTTTGTGATGCGGGCTATTTTCATTGGGGTTAGACAGACACTTTTTTTAAAAGAAAATTGCTATTTAACAATATGAATTGGCCAAATTCTAGTTTCAAACAGAATCAACTCTGTACTTATTTTACTAATAAAAACAATTTTCACTGAAGATTATTAATTTTTAAAAGAAATAACATTGTTCAACAAATACTTAAAATATTACTGAGTCAGGCATGATGCTGGTAAGTACAGAGAACATAGCTATTTTAAAGACAGACATAGGGCGGTGCCCGTGGCTCAAAGGAGTAGGGCACTGGTCCCATATGCCAAAGGTGGCAGGTTCAAAGCCAGCCCTGGCCAAAAACTGGAAAAAAAACGACAGACATAGTCCCCTCCCTCAGAGAGTTTTATAACTTATTGAACTTCTTGTACCTTTTATACTCTTTAAAAATATATGTGCCTACATGTTGCAATATTTTAAATATGAAATATTTTAACTATATACATATGGAGGTGGGGAAAGATTAAAAAAAAAAAGACAGGAAGATGGCAGCCGAGTAGCAGCTTCTGTGCAGCCAGGTGCAGTGAGAGTGGGGAGAAAAGACTCCAAGCATCTCTGGCCAGTGGGTTTTGCCCAGAGGTTTCCCTTTGGTGATATAAGAAGTCAGTAAGAGACTTCTGGACCCCACAAGGAGGACAGAAGCAGTGGAAAACTGGCAAGTGGTAAGTGCGTTTGTTCGGTCAGAGGCTGCCTGCAGCTGTAACCATAGCAACGGCGAGATTGCAAGCAACAAAAGCCTTACCTGGGGGCTGTTTTGGTTTTCTTGGACTTGGACTTGGACACTTGATTGAACTGCCTTGGGAGATCTTGGGCCGGTTTGTGGATGATTTTGGGTGTTGTCTGGGGCCCCAGACTGAGCTGCTGAGCTGGAAAGGAGCTAATATCGTTCAGCTATGGGCTGCCCCTACGTGTTGCAGCGCTGGGTACAGCTGGGAGACCTTGGGCGAGTAATCTAGTGACTGAGCTGCCCAAAGGCTGGGATTGAGATGCTGAGCAAGTGCAGAGATCCAAGTGTTTGGCAGATTAATAGCTGTGGCCCTCAGGGGCATAAAGGGGGACTGGATTTGGAGCACTGGATAAGAAGGTAGCAATGCCAGGAGAGATCGCAGGGATAAGTGCTTTTCCTGGAAAGCTTCTGCTTGGCCAAGGTTCATGTCTTGGAGTGTCTTTTGAGTGGACTGAGGAGTCACTTGGGCTCCCAAGCCTGCAAGATCTGAGAAATCAGCAGAGGCCTCCAGTCCCCATCTCGTACAGCTGTATCAACATTGTGATTAACATCTCATACCTCAGAAGATCACCTGTTGACCAGTCAATACTTAGCAAGAAGAACTTAGATATACTGTTTGGTTTTTTGGTTTAGGGATTTTGGTTTTTTTTTTTTCTTTTATTTACATATAGTTTTTGTTTGTTTGTTTTGTTTTGTTTGTTTTTTGAGACAGAGCCTCAAGCTGTCACCCTGGATAGAGTGCTGTGGCATCACAGCTCACAGCAACCTCCAATTCCTGGGCTCAAGCGAGTCTCCTGCCTCCACCTCCCAAGTAGCTGGGACTACAGGCGCCCGCCACAATGCCCAGCCATTTTTTGGTTGCATTGTTGTTTGTTGGGCCCGGGCTGGATTCGAACCCGCCAGCTTAGGTGTACGTGGCTGGCGCCTTAGCCCGTTCAGCCACAGGCACCGAGCCCCTAAGTACAGTTTGTAAGCACTTTGCCTTAGAGATTGTAGCTCTTGGTCTCACAGGCTGGAACTTCCTTTTCCCTGGAGCTCACAGCACATCTGGGGACATGCTTGATCTGAGTTACAAGCAGGACGTTCAACCAGGCAGCTGGGCCTTGGGGCAGGGCTCTGGGCTGGAAATATGAATTTGGGAGTCATCCAGAGGAAGTTTGTACACTCTGTGTATTTGCCACAGAAAACACTCGTCCTCTTAGTTGAACTTCAATAGGAGACTTTTCTCCCAAAGAGCATTTGATGTGAGTCTGGGCAGGGAGAGGAGAGAGCAAAGGGAAGAAGATTCTGTTGATAGGACTCGGCTCGCCGCCCACCAGTCTGGGTACCTGTTCTGACTGTCCTCTGTCTGGGGGCGTCCCTCTGACCAAGTCCTCCCAGCTGTGTGTCACCTGTGCTGTGTTGTGCCTCCTAGGGCTCACATCACTGCCTCTAAGCTTATGATGCTTCTCCCTATTTGGAGCTCACCCTCACCTTGAGCTCCCGGTCTGGTCTACAGCTATGCCCTGGGGTGGCCCCACTACACCACCACCTTTGTGTCCACGACCAACTTCATGTCCCCCCGCACTACAGACCTGTCCCTCCTTCCTCCTGTCTCGTTCCTGAATGTCGGCAGCATCTAGACTCTGCTCAAGCAGAAGTCCAAGTGTCACCTTTGATTACGTCTCCCTTAACCCCCACATAATCCAGTCCGATCAACTTGACCTTCATACACCTGTTGCAACTTGGTCTCACTCGGCTCTGGCACCTGCCATCTCCTTCCCTGGCTGTGCTCTGTGGCTTTCATTGTTTGCTGCTCCTTCTCACATCTAGAACTTGGTGTGTGCTGGTGCCGCTGACTCTGCCTCAAACAGTCTTTCCACCTTCACCTGCCTCGTTACGACCCATCCTTACCTAGTAGTTCTAGAAAGTTTCAAGTTCTTCAGGAAGCCCTCCCTGAAGTCTGAAGATCAGGTTATTTGACTCTTTTTAGAAGGGGGAGCAAATACTTTTATCCCACTAGCCAACCCCATCAGTTGTTGGTGGTTGTCGCTTCTCCAAAGGGAGAAGTGCTGTGCTCCTTCTTTGGTGACACCTGCGATTGAGTCCTGGCTCTGGGATCTTATAGTAACCGCAGTAGATGGTACTTCTGTTTACCAGATACTCCAGTTTTGTTCACTGCGGCTCCCTGCAGGAGGCTTCTACCTTCCTTTCTGGCTGTGCTCAGAGGGGTCCTGGGACTTGCTAGAAGTGGTGTGTGTCATTTCGGGGAAGAAGTTTATGAGTGAGGACCTGTTGAACTATGTCCCTTTCCCGCCACCAGGAGACTGAGCGTGTTGACATAGGTAGTTGGGTCTCAGGGTGTGAATGAGACCCCATGGGTGACGTATGATGGACATGTAGCATGAGTGAGAAGAAAGCCACTGTCAGGGGAAGTTTGGGCTCGATTGTTCCCACAGCCTCCTCAAGCCTATCCTGCCTATCACGGAATGTCTGCATAGGGAGTTTACTGGTATTTTCCATTTTCCAAATGGTCACATTCAGGACAGGAATCGATTAACCTATTTCAGAATGTAACAAGAGCCATTTAACTTGTTTTAAATTTCTGTTTCTGAGTAATTTTCATGTGAGCCTTTTTCTTTTAAGGACAGATTATGGCAAATCATATCTAAGGCACTTAAATATTATAAAATCTCAATTATATGGAGGTCAGGACTGCAAACTAGAGAACTCGTGAAGTAATTTGCAAGACCTCAGACAGCTGAATTAATTGTCACACATTTCAAATATCAAAGCCCCAAGACATTATTACTCTATAGGCTCCAATTCAGAGACTATTTAGTTTTAGTCGGACAAGTTTAACAAGCTCGGTCATCACATTCCTCTGCCCTTAGCAGATTAAAGTATGCTAATTAGAAGAGGTGGATGGTTTTAGTAAAAACTGGGAGAAGAGGAAAAATGTCTGAAAAGAGAGACACGAAGGCTTTTTGGGATTCTAGCAGGAAGTCCTGTATAGACCAATAGCCAGAGGGTCCCAATGTATGTTTTATAAAGTGAGGGAAAAAACCCTTAATTATGCCCTGTACCCTGCAAGGCAGAGTCATCTCGCAAAGATTACCATAAAGAATAAAACTGAGAGAAAAAAGGGTAAGCTTCAGTTTTTAGAAAACTTACCCATTCATTCATTTAGAGAATAAATACATATTATTGCCTGCAATAGACGTTGCTAGTCATTAGGAACCAAAGGAGACACCAACTTTCACTGTCTTCCAGGAGTTTGCAGAGATAGATAATGAAGTAAATGTCATACTGTGTGCCCTGCCTTTTGACAGAGGTGGGGACATGGTGGGTTGGAAACTCAAAAGAAATAGAGGCAAAGTCTTGGTGAGGGTGGTAGGTTAAGAGAGAACCCTTGAACAAGTAATGGTTCTGCTGAGTCTAGATAGGCAGGTTAGCAGATAACCAAACTGGCAGGGATCGACATTGAAGATTGGGGAAGATCTTTCATGCAGAGAACTTTCCCTACCAGTGGCAGAGAGATGGGACCCAACTCTTTGGCAAACTGGTGTCTGTCTCTGGTTTTCAGTTTCTCGAGCAGTCTGGCTTCTGATTTGGCAATAGCATCAGCCTATTTGAGTTTCAGGGTCTAAATGCAGTTGATAGAAAATTAGAAATCTGCTATGTCATTGATTTCTCTTTACACAAACAGCGATGATCTGCATAAGCCGGGATTTATTCTGGGCTATTTCTGAATGCTACTGTGAAAGAGCTCTGTTTTATATTAATATTTGCTTTGGTGATAAACCGCATGGAATCAAATTTTCAATTCCTGTGGAAGAGATGAAGACGCACAACCAAAAGCATGGCCCTAGTCCCTTTAGTTTGTTTTCTTTATCAGCGTACCAGTAGAATACCAAATGCCACCAGCTGAAAACATATTTATGGATTTTTAAAAAAATATGTCTTATCAAAGAAATACTTTGAAGATAAGGGAAAAGTACAGGTATAGCCCCACTTTAAGAAAATCTAAAGTGAAAAAAATAACCCTTGCAGATTTACATAAAGCTCCCCTTGTATATCAAAAATATTTTTTATGTTTATTCATGATGTCTGGGTGACTTGTCTACCCTGCCGTGTGAGATGCAAATGAGGAATCAATATTTTCGTCTCTTTCTGTCTTGTTGCCTAGTTGCTGTGAGGTTTAACATTCATGTACGGTATATTTTCATAGTTGCGCATTCGTATTAGAATAAAATTTAACTTGAACAAATGTAAACGTCTTAATATTTTTGGAGAAAACAAGGTTTTAATGTCATACATAAATGAGGCTTTATGTGTTTGTCATTCTAAAATATAGTGCCTGAAAACACGGTATCAGAAAAATTCAGTTTCCGTAAAACAAGGAGAAGAAAGTGGACCCAACTTTATATCTCTGTGGGGTGAGGCGGGGGGATCTTTTTGGAATGATTGGAAAGATTTTTAAGAAGAGTGAGCCATGGAGCATAAGAAATAAGATGGGTCCTAAAATGAAAGTGTGGCGATTTTAGAAGACGAGTCTTTCCAAGTCTCTGGCAGTTCGTCTTCCGAGTGGTATTGGTCAGCGGCTTGGAAGAAGCTGTTCAGGCCCAGCAAGTGTGACAAGCACGGTGACGCTGCCACGGGATGGAGGCGATCAGATTGGCATCACCCTTTCACATTTTTCTGCACTAGCCCACCGCTCTCTTTTCTAAAACGCATTCATGTGCGACGGGGCTGGCCATGCGTGAACTCCCCACCACGCTTCCTAATGAGTTGACCAAGAACCATGACCAGACCAGGTGGTGAGCCATGGCACGGCTTGGCAGCAAGCAGCCTTTCTCCGTGCTCTGCTCTGCGCCTCCGTTTTTTGGCCTGAACGTAGCTGGCAATGTAACAGGAGGGGGAAGGCAAGGTTATTTCATTCACTCAGTATTTCTTATGCATTTCTCGTGAACTCTTTGGCCGGCTGTAGTTTCATTTCGCTCAGAGCTGGAGCAGTTAACTTTCTCTTTCTGTGTTTGGCCTCCTGGTCCAAAGTTGTTTGTTGAGCGTCTACTCAACTGTCGGAGCGAGAGAAGCAAAGTGCAGATTCCTGCCGGGAAGGTGGTGCTAGGGTAACTGAGGAGACAGGCTGTACACACACAAAACGATCTGGGGCAGGGCAGCTGTGCACACTAAACCATCGGCCCCCACTCTGTGACCTTCTGTGGTGAAACAAGCAAAGAAATGTGAGCAAGTCTCAAAGCCACTCTTGTCTCTCTAATCTCCCCTCTGGGACCCCAGTACCTGGCTTATCCCGTGGGGGGTTAGGACCTGGAAAACCAGCTTGTGCAACCCTCTCGACCCACTCAGGGATTGGTGCCAGAAATCCAGGTTATTTACACCAGGGTTTTTCTCAAGATGGAGACTATATCAGTCAGGTGTCTTTGGGGACAGATGAGAAAAACAGAATGCACAGGCCCTTGAGTGCTGGTGATCTCAGCAAAGTGACTGTCGTGCAAACAGTCATTGTATTAATATGAGCACTTCAGGGAAAACTCAGACGGGCTCTTTGGGGTCACAGTGCACCTGTTCAGCACATCACCCTCACAAAGGCATGGGGTGCTGTGACTGAAGAGAAGGGGAAGAATCAACTCCCAGGAGAAAGCATGGGAAACTTCCTGGATAGTCAAACGCAATGGAAATGCAATTCCATTTTTGGCAGCCCATTCATTTAATCAGTTTAAGTCAAACTGATGCTTTCTGTCCAGCAGCTGTCCTGATAGGCTTTCCTCACTTACTTTGTACTTTTATACCCCAAAGAATCTTTCCTACCCACAGGGGATCTGGTGGTTCCTGGTTCAGATTTCTTCTCTGTGCCTTGGCCCTGGGTCCATGAAGCCATCACTGGGAAAAGGGCACTAACCTCCTGCAGGCCCCATAAGTGTCCCAAAGGTCGCCATGCACAGGAACATTAACAAACTTGTGTATTTTATATTTTAATGTTTTTTATATTTATATTCAATACACAGAGAAATATTTTGTAACTATTCTGTGAAATTTTGTAATGAATATTTTGTAAGTAAAGGTGCATTTAGCTACAATTTCCCATTTTCTTTATGTACGTCTGGGGATCTTTGGGACACCCTATATTTTTCAGTCCTTTGTTACAGATACAGTATTTTTTCTTTTCTTGTGATAGTTCACTGGTACAGATCACACTGGGCAGTGGAGCTGGGTGAGGAAATAGCTCATTGCTGAATCAAATCATTTATTCTACTTTTTTCTTTTCTTTCTTTCGGACAGAGTCTCAGTGTTATCCTGGGTAGAGCACTGTGGTGTCATAGCTCAAAGCATCCTCAAACACTCGGGTTTAAGCAATCCTTTTGCCTCAGCCTCCTAAGTAGCTGGGACTACAGGTGCCCGCCACTACATCTGGCTAGTTTTTCTGTTTTTAGCAGAGACAGGGTCTGTCTCTTGCTCAGGCTGATCTTGAACTCCTGAGCTCAAGCAATCCACTTGCCTCCCAGAGTGCTAGGATCACAGGCGTGGGCCACTATGCCTGGCCTCTACACAGTCTTTTATCAAAAAACTTCTTTTTTGGGGAAAAATTTCAAACTTGCAACAATTTTAAGTATATTGCAAAGAACATTCCTCCCCCTCAAACCCTTTGAGAGAATGTTGCTAGAATGGTGCTTCTTTACCACCAAATCTTTTAGAGTGTATTTTTTGCAAACAAGGCATTCTCCTATATAATCATAATACAACCATCAGAACCAGGGAATTAATATTGATTTATCACTGTTATCATTTTCTGGCACAATAAGATGACCAGTACAGCCCATTAAAGTTTTACCCCTTGTCCCAATAATATTCTTTTATTTCATCTTTTAGTCATAAGGTCAGGCATGGTGGCTCATATTTGTCATCCTAGAACTCTGTGAGGCCAAGGGCGGGTGGATTGCTTTAGCTCAGGAGTTCCAAGACCAGCCTGAGTAAGAGCCAGACCCCATCTCTACTAAAAATAGAACACATTAGCTGTGGCGGATGCCTGTAGTCCAAGCTACTCAGGAGGCTGAGGCAGGAGGATTGCTTGAGACCAGGAGTTTGAGATTGCTGTGAGCTATGATGCCATGGCACTCTACCTAGGGTTACAGAGTAAGACTCTCATTTCAAAAAAAAAAAAAAAAAAGACTTTTTTAGTTGTTGAGTCAGGGTTTCACTATGCCCAGATTGGTCTCAACCTTCTGGCCTCGTGTGATCCTTCCATCTTAGCCTCCCCAGAGTGCTAGGATTGCAGATATGAGCTATAGTATTCAGCCTTTACAGCATTCTGTATTGTAAAAGGATTTTGTCTGCAATCATGTACTGCATTTGTCTTGTTTCTTCAGATTCCATCAACCTGGCATGCTTCCTTAATTGTTGTGTAGTCTTATGATATTTTTGAAGGCCAGTTGCTGTTCCTCAATTTGAGTTTTGTATGTTGTCTTCGTGATTGTGTGCAGGGAGGTGTCATTGGCAGGCATTTCACGGGTGATGCCCTCCGCTTTCTTTTGCATCCTCTGAGGAGATATTAACCTACATCATTAGATTAAGGTCATGTCTGCCAGGCTTCTTCTCAGTGAAATTACTCTTTCCCCCTTCCCCTTTTAAGATTACTTTAATAAGAATTTTGTTGGGAGTATATTGAAGTCAATCTGTTTTGTCGTCCTCATCAAACTTTTAATTTATTCATTTGTTTATTTTTATCAGTGTCTGTTTCTGATTTTCTATTTTATTTAATAGAAATAAAATAGTCGTCATTATAGCCATTGTCATCATTATTTATTTCTATCCTTAAGTTGTCCCATACCTGGTCATTGGGCCCGTGTTTCTGGGTCCTTTTGACACAATTCCATATATATATATATATTTTGACATACCCTTGCTTTCTGGTACAATAAGATATTCTAGGCTTATCTTCTATTTTCTGTACACATCCCTCTTTTGCTGTCACATTCAATGGCCGAGAATATATTTTTCACTCTTCCCAATCTTGGTAAATACGCACACTTCGAGGGCCTATTTCCTCTTTTGGAAGAATCAGCCATTTCTCCAAGGATCCTCAGTTCCTTTTAGTGTGAAATAGCATTTAGAAATCTGTCATTCAGATATTGTTGCTAGTAGGGTGTCATGGGTGCAACAGTGAACAGAGCTAGGTGTTCCTACGGTTGTGTTAGATATTCTTTTATCTATGTGTATGTTAAAACCATGAGTTCACACCAATGTCTCCAGTTCCAGAATGTCAGTATCTGGACGAGTGCCATCCCTTATTGGAGTAGCCCTGTTGGGAGGTGGTATTCTCATTCCATAGCACTTTCTGTTTGGCACTTTCTACTTCTGGACCTGCTTTTATAACCACTTTCCAAGTCAATGTAGCCCAGCTCTGCTACTGTACCACTGTAGCTAGCCCTAATTAAAAGCAAACAGAGCTCTTAAATCTCATTGGGAAAACATTATTATTTTTATTACAATGACTTATGTACACGCCCTTCTTCCCCTGGAGACCAAGACCCTCAGAGCAGAGACTAACTGAATATTTTATAGCATCCAACCCAATAACTGTTGAATCATTTAATGAATGAATCTTGCCTCTGATTCAGTTTTCTCCAGCTTAACTTAGTTCCAAGTGACTCAGCTTGTTCCCAAAAATGAAATTCGCCCTCAAAGTATGAATATTTACCACTTGAGAAGAGTCAAAAATGGCTGTCTCAGGCATTGGTACCACCCCAAGAAGGGAATTTTCAGAGATTTGAGCAGTCTCAAGATCACAGAATATGTATATAACATCCCAAAGTGTCTACTTAGCAGGCAATGATATTCTTTTATGCTATATATGAGCCGTGGTGTTTGTTTAAAGATCCATTTCATTTCTTTACTGTCAGCCATATTTCATATGCATTACAAACCAAATGCTTATCATAAGATTGCAGCTACCAGAAATATCTCCCTATGTTTTGTATTTCACGGACGATGATTTATATTCTGAGTTCGCTGAGACGTCATAGCACACTATTGGCACCACTAATAAATCACAACACACGTTGTGCAAAGCAGTAATGGAATAATTATGGACAGTGTCCATCGTCTGCTTCTCTGAGGACTCTGTATTGGTCATTGTGGAAAGCCTCTGTAACATCCTCTTATTTTATAAGAAAGCAAGAGATCAATAAAGAACAGGAATAAACCCTGGGGGGAGGGGGGGTTGCAGAGAACAAGAGGACGGTCACATGCGTATGCATTTCCTCTGCATGCTTATATAACTGAAATCTTAACGAAATTACCAGCTTTGGGCATCTCAAAAGTGGGAAGAAAAAGTTGAACAAATAAAGCTTGACGAAGCTCAGCGTGCATGTTTGCGAGCTTATAGGGCAGAGAGGGAGACCCGATATTTGGGTTAGAATTTGTCGGGGACTCGCTATGTGTTCACATGGGGAGCTGTGCCACAAAGGCCGCTGTTACATCAAGGCAGCGTGGGGTTGGGGACTTGGAGGAAAGAATGAGGCTCCAGTCCTGGACCCACAGATTCTCACTATGTGCCTCCCTTGAGCAAGTTATTTAAGCTCCATGAAACTGAGTTTCCTTAGCTCCAAAATACGATATGAACATAGGTGTGCTGGAAGGTTTCGAGGAAAGCATCTACCAAATAATTGCAGAAATAAAAACCTATCAGGGAATTATTTTCCCGGCATTTTATTTTGCACGCTTTAAACTCTCAGGACGGTGGGACAATTTCCTTTTCATCGCCTGATTTTCTTTCCCAGTCTCTGCCCAGTTTTTCCTTCTACTGGGGAAGCACCCAAGATGCTTTCCTAGATTGCCACGCCCTATGGGAGGCTCTGGCTAGAATTCCTAGAAGGTTTCACAGACTAAGGCTGACGCAGACACCTGCAAGGGAAGGTTGGGGATGTTTCTGTGTTTGGAGGAAAGGCAAGGGAAAGTTCTAAGGGAAGGGATTTCCAAGACAATTTGCCATTTAGATCCGGAGGTGGTAGAAATATAGATGTTCTGATGCTTCTATAAAGGCTGTCAGGCCTTAATGAAGTTCCTCATGGGGCAAGAGCCACATGTGCTTGTTAAGGCTGGATCGGTTGATAGACCCACCCCTTGGATCTGGGCACAAACTGGAATCAACAGTGCCACCAAGTGGCGCTAGGCTAATAAGCAGGTTGGAACCCAGACTTGGCCTCTTGTAGTGCGTTGCCCCAAAATCTCTGTCTCTTTCTCCTTCTTAAAAATAGGACCCAGTATGTATATTGTCCTTGGCTAAACATGGCGAGAATGATACGGAAAGTGAATCATCTTCTGGCATGGGTTAGAATTTGGGTAGGTGATCCTTTATTAAGCAGGCAAAATTTTTGAAGGGTTCCCCAGATGCACATTTCATAGAAGTCGATAGCTCTACATACACGTATACAGGTTATTCAGAAAAACACGGGATGGGGGTGTGCATGCTGGGAATCCAGAAGATTTTCCAAGATATGTTCCCCAAAGGTAAGGGTTCAGGATGGTAAATTATGATGGTGCGTAGTATAAACAATACAAACGGCCTTGGGAAAGGAAACCATTTGTATTATTACAGTCTGTGATCTTTTCATTTTTTTTGTTTAGAGTATTTGTTTTTCCTGATCATAAAAGAGTATTAGGACAGTTACGTGGAAGCTTTATTACTTTCAAAACAATACATTCTCCAGGCTCTTAAACACTTCTTCAGTAACGCAAAAAATGGTAAGATGTTTTCAGGGTACATAAAAGCCTACTTTGTCCTTGTCCCTCCCCTGTCATTGAGAGTACACATTGTACTCTTTTTTTTTTTTTTGTAGAGACAGAGTCTCACTTTAGAGCCCTGGGTAGAGTGCCGTGGCGTCACACTGCTCACAGCAACCTCCAGCTCTTGGGCTTAAGTGATTCTCTTGCCTCAGCCTCCCAAGTAGCTGGGACTACAGGTGCCCGCCACAGCGCCCGGCTATTTTTTTGTTTTGCAGTTCAGCTGAGGCCGGGCTTGAACCCGCCACCTTTGGTATATGGGGTCGGCGCCCTACTCGCTGAGCCACAGGAGCCGCCCGGATCTCAAGATTTTAAGAAGATGGTGTAAGAAAGTCTTGAGTTACCTTTCTTTCTTTCTTTTTTTTTTTTTGTACAAGAATGTTTATTTCAGCCCAGTTCATAACTGCCAAGTCACAGAAGAAGCCCAAGTGCCTATCAACCCATGAATGGATTAACAAACTGTGGCACACGTACATCATGGAATACCATACAGCCTTAAAAAAAGATGGAGACTTTACCTCCCCCATGTCCACATGGACAGAGCTGAAACACATTCTTCCCAGCAAAGCATCTTAAGAATGGAAGAAAAAGCACCCAATGTACTCAGCTGTATTATGAGACCAAACCATAAGCACCCACACTTTCATATGAAAACTATAACCCAACCATAGCCCAAGAAGAAGGAGAAAGAGGAGGAGGGGGAGGATGGGTGGAGGGAGGGCAACTGGTGGGACCCCACCTGCAGTGCATTCCACAAGGGCACAAGCCAAATCCAGCAAGTGTAGAACATAAATGTCCCAATACAACAACTAAGAAAATGCGGTGAAGGCTATTGTAACCAGTTGGATGAAAGTTTTTTAAATTGTATATAAAACCAGCACATTGTACCCCATACTTGCATTAATGTACACAGCTATGATTTAACTAAAAAAAAGAAAAAAATAGTCTTTTCCTATATTATCCCTTTAAATGAAACATAAAAAAATGTTCACTACAATAATCTCTCAGACTACTTTCATATAAAAACTTCAGAATACATAAGCCACATTTCAGCTTTCAAAGACACTATTTAGATTTCACATATTGAACAGCTACAGCATAGCTAACAATGGCACAAATATGCCTAACATATGAACAGTATTGATATTTCACCCTTTGTTAATAGTCAGAAAGAACTGCGTGGTTTGAAAGGTGCTTTAATTTATGTGTGGTCCTTAAAACCCAATAAGTACAAATATCTTTATACTTATATTTGTACCAGAATGTTTATTGCAGCCCAATTCATAATTGCTAAGTCGTGGAAGAAGCCCAAATGCCCATCGACCCACGAATGGATCAATAAATTGTGGTACATGTATACCATGGAATACTATGCAGCCTTAAAGAAAGATGGAGACTTTACCTCTTTTGTGTTTACATGGATGGAGCTGGAACATATTCTTCTTAGCAAAGTATCTCAAGAATG